>JAPYYX010000176.1:0-96875 GCA_030522605.1 Cremastinae sp. B BG-2022a
ATATTACGACAATCTCTTTACTATTTATCACAATACTATGAAAAAATGTACTTGCCTCCTTTTTTTACACCATCTTGATGGTGTTTTTGCGAGCATTAATAATGAACATTGCGATCATACTGTACAGTTTCGCGCAACAATCATGTTATACATATGCCAAAAATGGTTCCATTCTGCAATATATTTAACTTTTTTCGATTACATTCAAACTTTTCAAACATTGTACCTTCAATGTAAATAAAATAAGTCCGATAGAATATCGGAATTTCGAAAGATTAAAAAAAGATTTTTTATTTTTATTTTATGTTATGAATATTTAATCAACTTTTATATTTACTAAAATATTTCTGTAATTAAACTTCTTTGCATATAAAATATACACGTATATGTATAGTAATTTTATGTAAAAAAAAATGCATCAACCTCTTTAAGTTTTGACGCAATATATACACGTTAATTACTACAATTTTTTTTTATTCCCAAGATTCGTCAGTATTAACGTCGCCGAATTTCTTTTAGCAGCTAGTATCCTCCGTTTTTTGCTCCAGTCTTTGTATTTTCTCGCTTCGCTAATTTTCACTCTTGAGAGCCAATTTCCCAAGCGAGAGTTACGACGTGGCCGGAGCTCTCTGCATCGCGTGATCCTGTGCCTCCGCACGTTTTCACCCGTTTTTCTTCCCCTCGTTTTTTCTCCTTTCTCGTCTCCTAAGAACTTGAAAACAAAGGCCCAGAGCTTATTTTGTTTTAATCGTCGATGAGCACTCCGAAGCAAAGCTCGTTCACGCACCTGTACATCTTTTCTAGCGTGGATCGCGAGCTCCATCGCATCTTCTCTCGAGTCTCTTAACTCGCACGAGAAAAATAATAACGAGAGAAGGAGGATCTTTTTCATTTGTTTCCCAGTCTCCACTCAAAATATGACAAAAACGACAGAACATGAACCTGTCTTTCGTTAATTCAATTTTTTTCTTGCCTCGGAAAATTCAATATTTCTCGTCTCAGTTCTCGGAGAAAAATATTTTTTTCAATTTCTTGTCACGAAAATTGAATCAAGTTGTCTAATACGCAATTAATTTTGTTCTGCAGAAAATTTGCTGGAATTTTAATCTGAATAAAGAAAATAATATAATCAACTTATCAATTGACTAAAATTTTAATTGGAAAATAATTTTTTTTTGAAAAATATGAAAATTATTTATATTATTTAAGAAAAAATTGCTAAGTACACATTTTTCTTTATATACAGAATGATAAATTTTACCGACGTACTTTATACTCGGAACTTTTATACGAGATGTTATAGAATTCTTAAAATATATACGATGGGACGTCTCAATGAACTTGTATGCTCTAGCATCGAGAAACGATACACAGAATTTTTAGTATGTCTAGAGCTGTTTGCGAAGCCAGTTACTTATATAGATTCATGTATATATAGTCTCTCCATACAATATATATTATTTTTTTTATGTCAACCAAACTTTAATGGTTACTTTTTTTCTTGTTGCAGGTATGTTATTGGATCATGAAATCCGGCCATCCTCGTGACATAAACCTGATAATGAAAGAGTACGCGAATACAGTAGGTACAAAAAAAATTTTGTGTAAATATAAAGAACAGAGAAATTAAATATATTTTTCTTGGCAAGAATTTTCACAAACTCAAGAATTTACATTTTTCTCTTTTGTAAAAATAAAATTTTTTTTCGTTTCGTTATCGAGTGAAAAAAAAATTTGATATTCAGATAATATATGAATGAAGAGAAAATTCGTACAGTATACGATGATAGAACAAATGGAAAACTTTTGTTCATTTTCTCATTTTTTCTCGTCGAAACCGAAGAAGAACGAGTCGCAGGAATTTTTACCCCAAAACGAGAGGCAATCTCTCGAAATCGACAAAAAAATCTCTTCCCTTTCAGTCAAGAATTGAGAAAAAAAGAAAAAATCCTCGCGAGTCCGCTCGAATGTCCGAAAATTCGCTGTGTAAAAAGCGAGTATAGAAAATCGAGCGAAATATTTCCAAGGGAGCGATATATTTATAGAGGCTGCATTTGACTACCTCGAACTTTTTTCACGAGAATTGGGAGCGAGTTTGAACGAGAAGTGTGTCTGAAAAATGAGAAATCAGCGGGGAGAAATAAAAAGAAATGGCAAGGCCGTAGCGTTTTGTCAAGAGTGAAAAGCGAACGTTTCTCGTCCCGATTCTCCGAAGAGAGGACGATTGATAAATAGGGCACGAGAGCTCTTGATACATGTGTATTATTTCCGAACGCGGCTTTCGTGTCCCGGCGGGTTGAGGAGCGCGCGCGTTGTTAAGTCTCCCCGGCACGCCGTGCAGCGCTCGCAACTCCCCAGCGGAGGAATAATGCCCGAGGCGAGGCGACATAGGGACTCTCGCTCGTCTCACAATGGCGAGCCTGATTGCTGGAAATTAGCTGGAGAAGCCTACGTCCCACATATCCTGAAAATGAGCTCGCTTTGCTAACACGCGCTTTACTTGTCATTCTATCCGCTTTGTGGCACATTCTGCTATTCTGCGCTCTAGCCTCCTTTCTTTAATATGTCCTCTCTTTCATTGCACCTCGAACAATCATCGTTACAACTAAGCGATAGTTCATTTCAGGGACAAGCGGAACAAAAGGCGAGCGATATAAATTTTCGCGGAGGAGAATCATTTTTAATTGGCGAAAATGTAGAGTTCTTTTTTATTAGAAATTTTGAAACATCTTATTTCGTATGATTTGTAATAAAGGGTAAAGAAAATGAAAGATTCACTGAGAGGAATTGCTAAAAATTGTAACGACATCAAAATTAAGAATTTTTTTTACGAATTGATCGTATGCATATTTTAGGGGTTTATTGGATAAAAAAAATAGGCGTCGGTCAAAATGACATTACCCTGCGCTCGGTACGGGAATAAGTCAGCAATGTTTCGTGTACGCGTAGCAAATAGACAATTGCAACTTCCTTCCACGTGATACATGGTATTTATGATTGATTGCAGTGGCAACGTGTGTTACACCGAGAATTCAAGTTCTCCCACTCAGTGATGGTTACATCCGAGTGCACAGAGGTTATGACACTCTTGAAAACCACTTTAACTCAACTTGAATGATAACCAGTGATACACTGGAGCGTAGAAATGTGTGACAAACGCTCATTCTATTTTCTTTTTTCGATTCCAGAGTGCAATAAAATTTTTTTATTTTAACGAATTAAAAATAAATCATAATGAATGATGGAATTTCAATTCATTCGTCAATTCTTATGTATGTACTAATTTTAGGCATTTACTACTAAAAGGCATTAAGACAACTAAAAAAGCAGAAAAATAAACAAATTTCAAGTCAAGTAAATGAAATAAAGTTGAGAAGAATCGGTTATCAATTTCCATCGTCAGCAGGACATCGGTTAACGCGAATTAATTTCAATTCAGCGTCGGCCATGTGGATTCTAGTCTTGCAGTCCCCTCGCAGAAGGTCCTTCCAAAAAAAGAGTTTTTCGCTGAAAATAAAATTGGTTCGCGCCGGCCAATTAGGAGCAGTGAATTAACGACAATGTAATTCTCATTTCGAGCCCCCCAGGGGGACGATTTTGGCCCTCTACCAGTGCGAACTGGTCACGACTCTCGCTTAATGAAAATTCTGCATGGAGCGATGGCCCACGTGCATCCACGACTTTTCTCTATCGCTCTCTTTTCCTCTCTCACGTAACAGAACGACGGGGAAATTAAATTTCCCAACAAGATGTAAGCGCAAACTACGTGTGCAGTGTATCGCACTCGTGTCGAGCTCCTGTTATCGGTGGTTTAATTTCTGTGGAAAATTGATAGCCCCGAGTATAGTGGAGGAGAGGAACAATTTTTCCTCTTCCTTCCGCTCAACGATCGAATCGATATGCATAAAGCAAATCCGGTCCTGGTGTTTATCTTACGAACAAAAGAACTTCATCGAATTTTATCATTGAAACATTTCGCTTATAAATTTTTCATATTAAATGAATTATCCGCTATAATTCGGAATTTCATGAAAACGATAAAGTATTGTAGTTGAATGCATAATTTTTAATTTTATTTTTCTTTCGTCTCGCTGCTGCCGCGATAAAAATAATTTCAGCGGAAATTCTCTCGCCTCAATTATACTTTTCGAATTGCAAAAATTCCAAACGGAATTCACCGTGAAAGTTTAAATTGAACGATTCACCCGGTCAGTTTGTCTTTCATTTCGCTTCTCGTTTTTTCTCCTTCTTCTTCTTCACGATTCTTTTTTCCTTTCCGCTTTTTTTTTTCGCAACTCTGTTACCGTGTTTACTCCGAGCGCGATGCCTCGCAAAACTAAAACTCAACAAAACTCTCGATTTTATTCGAGAGCCTCTCACGATGGAACAGTCCGAAGGAAATCTCGGTGTTTTCTCTCCCGTCGTGTTTCTTTTTATCCCTCTTTACTCGTAAAAAGTTTCGTTCGGCAAACGGCTCACGACTGAGCTACGAGACCAGAGACAACCAAATAGAGAGAGAAAGATATATCCAGAGAGAAAACGGGGACGGTAAAATCCTCGTATACTCTGTGCAGAAACGAAACGAGAGAGCGCCAAGAGTTAACGCGAGAACTCCTCGGCAAGTAGTGACGACCGCTATTAGTCAGACAGTCGGTCGGAGTCGAGTACGAGAGGCTGAGAAAAAGATCGAATAGTCACGATTCTTTGAACGATCATCTCATATATCTCAACAAAATAAACGACAAAACATCCGAACGATGTTTTTATATCTTTCCATTTACTAATATTTCTCCTTTATTTCGTAAATTGAGAAATCACTAAATTTCTCCACTATACACATTCGAAAGGATCTTCAATTTTATTTTCTTATTCTCGGGTTTGTTTTAAATTCGATAGTATTGATCCATTTTATTATCTTCATCGTATTATTAGTACTGCTCAATGTTTTCATCTTTTTTCTACTTTTATTTTATTGCAGTTCGAGTTTCTAAAATCGTTTTTTGTTTCGTTTTCGGGCTAATTTATAAATGGGTTCTGTTTTTTCTCAGCTTCTGCAGTATCTATTCGCTTCGGTTCGCTTTTCGTGGCTCTGATTTTTCTTTTACCCTTCGGTACTTGGCTCCTATACGAAATAGCTTTCACCCTGACAGCTTGAAACGACATACAGGAGCGCACACTTTACTCTTTTCTTATTATATTCCACGCGCCACCGGTTTTCTGAACCATCCCTGAAGTGTTCTCGTAAAAAGTTGGAAAAACATCGCTTCGTATGGGTCTAAACGAGATACAAAGAAGAGACGACGCTACACGGCCTCTTCTTCTCACTTTTAGCGGAGTGACTGTGTTCGCACAACCCTCTCACCATTTTCATCCTCCTCTTTTCTCCATTCCTCTCTTTCTTCTGTACAACCTAATAAAAGCATTTTCCATTATTTTTCTACGAGCCAGCGTCGCCTCACCCAACAGTTTCATTTTTTTCTTGCACTTACTTCACTTTCGTAGAAATCTTAAAGATTGTCTTTGAAATTCGTCCTTAAAAGGATGTGAACGTAATTTTTGAACTGATGATAATACGCTCTCAAAAATAACTCGTGGAAAGTCAGTTCCAAGTGTTGCAAGAAAAACATCAAAAATTTTGAAAAATCGAAGATAATTTCTCAACAATGAATTCTGTTCACCTGTGACAAACTTCATAGAAATTGGCAATAAAAATTAAGCGAGAATGCTTTCGGTATACAAGAAAATGAGCAACGAATCGAGTTTTTTGATTAAAATTTTTTTGCCGATTTATTTATAACTTTCAGATTACCAAGTTATACGAAGAGTCAACATGTGATTTAAATAAAATGGGTAGTAACTTGAAATCGAAAAGGTAGATTATTTCGTAGGGATCGGTTACGTCGAGCTGCCTCAATTTTCATAGCAACATTCTATCTCGTATACGCTGGTGGATATGTACATATGAGGATCGTCCGCTGGAATATCCGACGTGTAAATCCCTTGTAAAAGCTTTAGGTGCTTGTTTCTCTCGTGGTTTTCAGTGCGCACCTTTTCCATATGCAAGCTCTTCGCTAAACTCCGAACGTCCGTGCATATATTGTATTGGGCTCGCACTGGCAAGGGAGTGAAAGAGATAACGCTTTGGATATTATACTTTAAAGTTATACGGATACAGATCGTTCGTATATAACTTTAAACTCGTCTATTCTATTCATAGCTGCTGTGCGTTTGCGAAACTGAACCCTTATTCTTTGATCTTATTGGCTATAATATTTTGTGTGTACATGCGGTCAAATCCTCTCTCACCTTCTACCTATATTTTGTATTCGCATCTACGTGTGTACACAAATAAAACGATTTCAACTTTTCGATACATAATTCTACTAAATTTACCCTGAAATTTGCGAGAAATTTGATCAACGACTAACCATGATACAGTATGCAGCTACCAGTGTACGAAATTAGGAACGCTATATGCATTCAATTAAAAAGTTTTAATTGACCAAACAAAAACGTTCCGAGATTTTGATGTTTATAAATATTCGCAAATTTTCGTTTACCCATGAATATTTGATTTCCGATATCATCGCTTACAGTTTATACCCTTTACATGACTAAATCCCTCGATGATTCAAACACGTTTGAAATAGAAGTAGAGAAACGACTGATCATGGTTGCATGCTGATTTGAATTTCAAAATTGAAATTGATGTAAATACGAGACTGACAATTTTCTACAGTTTTGATGCATTCTAGGAAGTATTTGATTCCCTTTGAAATATTCTGAATCGATTTTGATCAAAGTGCTTGTAAATCACATAATATTTCAAAAAATTAAAAAAATACACTTTTATCATGTATGCAATGCTAATAAAAAACGTTTTAATAAGTAAACGAAATTAAACCAGAGCGTTTAAGGAGTTGTATTGTGTATCACAAAGACTGAAAATGTGGAAAATGCGCAGCTTCAACTATTAAGTGAAGATGTTCTCAGGAACTAGACATGAAATTTACTTTTGATGCTGTGAAACAGAGAGAGAGACAAAGGTAAATGCTTTGTACCCGCCATGAGGTAAGGAATGCTTGTGAGTCTTCATTTAATGTAATTAAAATAAGGTGGATGAGATCTGATTGGTTACAGGGTTGTAGTTTCCCATATGGCAGGCATTATATTCCAAAATCGAGATTGTATTGATGTGATACATTTTTCCCCAAAATCTATTTTAATTCCAATGACTAGAATAAAGACGTTACTATAATGGAGCCCGGAAATTGACGAAATTATGCCTTGAATTATTTGAACTCGAGACTATTTTGAATTTACCGATACTCACTAAGAAGCTATTCAAAGCCTGCGGAATGCCAGGAGGAAATTCACGTGAGATGAAAATGTTGGATACGAATGAGCTCGCTCAATGCATCTACTTATGTACATAATAGAAGCCCAAGTATGAAATGACATTACAGTTCAATCGATGAGAGAAGACCGATATAGAATTTTGAAACTGTTATAGTATTTCCCATCAAATGCAAATAAATATAGGTCTGATAAACGGTATTATTTCTTATGTGCTTTTAAATAACTACAAAAAGTGACTAGAATCACATTCAGATTATTGTTATTCTAGAGAAGCGAATTTAATAGAAATCGATTTTAATCAAATTTTCCGATTAAAATAAAACATTCCAGTTATGATGATAATAGTGCACTCCAATCGATGAGAAAACCCTTACACAAACACGAGAGACACTGGCTGAGTGTACAGAAGAGAATGGAAGCCGGATAACGTGAAAGCTGATAAGATCGATCGAATATGTGACGCAATCGAGAGAGGCCGCTGGAATTTTGCGGGTTGCTTTGTATATGATACGCACGGTACTGCACGTGAGAATGGCATTTTCGTGTGTACGCATACTTCATCTTCTGCACAAAGTGATGTGAATAAACCAAGTAGAAAATATTTCCCGAGGCTTGCACGATTCTTCAGATTTCAGTTTCAAATCACTGTTTCCATGTTATTCTGATAGTTGAATTTTCATTCTTTATTATATTTCAAAATCTTTTTAATTTTTTCGTTCTTTCAGTGACCTCGAGGCAAAATTTGTCGGTATTTCTCGTCATTTTTCGTCTGATCTTTCTCTTAATTCTTTTTCCTGATTTTTCTTCCATTTTCTTTTTTTCTTTCCCTCACATTTTGTTCCTCCCTCACTATTTCATTGCCTTTCCCGCTTCCATTTTCCTCCCTTACCCTTTGGCCCTTTTCATCCCTCTCGTTCACCCTGCGTCCCCGCCAGAGCCCTCTTTCCTTATCCCGTCTACGTGGTTAGCATACTCGCCGTCTATTAACATGCCAACGGGATAAGGCATTCTCACCGAGCTGGCAAAACTTGCACGATGTTCTGCCGCCCGAGCGACTCGCGCCAACAAAGAAAATTGAATGTGACTCGCGAGGCACGTTGCTCCCTTTTAACGTGTCCTAGTTTTACGTGTCTGTGCGAAAATTTGAATGTTCACGTGAAGATGTGCGAGCTTAATGTCCATGTTTTGTTAACCAGAAGAATAAAGGTATTCCCGCTGACGTCGGAAGATTTCGTCACGAAAATATAGAAATAAGCGGCTCACATTTTTCGTCTCCAACCACAGCAGCGAATTCCTGCCACAGGAACGCGCATGGTAGAAATAATGAGGGCACATCGGTAGAGTTTTAGTAAATATTCAAAAGTGGAGCTCCACCGAAGATCAAGCTAAAAATTATTTGTAGGGATGCTTTGGATTGGGCGAATTTGGGTAGATGTTGCTTGAGGTCTCAAGATATGTTAATTCGATATATTTTTGTATTTTTATTCCTTGACATTAAACTTAACGTTCGTTCCCCTGCACACGATAAACATACATTATTATCTCGAATTCTTTCTTTTTTCCTGGACGATTAACAAGAGGATTCTTGGCGTGCACTTAATCTCGTATTTTTTTGTATCCACTCTGGGAAAGTTTACTCGAGGGTCAGCAAAGCCGGAACACAATCGCTCTTTTCGTGCCCCCGCGTATACAGCGAAAATTCTTTATTTCACACACTTTGAGAGAGAGAGAGAGTCTCGGGGTTCACCGAAGTTCCGAGACCGCGCGCGCGATTCTTCTTGTCCTCTTCCTCGCGCTCGTTCCACCGCGATTCGCGAATCGAGCTGAATATATGGCGTGCAGGCCAGCATCCAGCGCAAACAGGGAAAACTCGCACACTCTCATCCGGCGAATGTACTCTCCAAAGTAAACTGACACACGCGAGAACATCGAGCTCTTTGGGACTCTCGCCTCTATCGCAGACAGCTCAACGCGAAGATTGCTCGTGACACGCGAGCTTGAACAGGCAAATTCGCCTCTTCCCTCCTCACGCTTTTATATATCGCCGAGATCGTTCTCTAGAGGGTTCCGCCTCAGCAGCTTCCTCCACCACTTTCTTTTTCTCTCCGTTTTACTTTATTTTTACCTCTTTTATCTCTCGGTATTCCTCTCGTTCGTCCTTTGCCCTGTCTCTTTCTCCGCATTATTTTCTCCTCCTGGTCCTCGAGTTTTTCTCCGAGGATACCTAAAAACTCTACATACGACCACACATCTGCATATTACTCTCGGTTTCAAAGGGTATATACATTATGTGCATGTGCACAAAGCCGAAAGGGTTTTCGTCCTTTCTATTCGTGCTTTTACCTTCTTTCTTACTCGATGCATTTCCTTTTGTTCGACGTAAACACACCGCTTGACTTTGTTCTCTTGCAACTTTTCTTATACTTTGCAACGCACCTTAGCCATTTTGACTTTTCGTATTCAATCGTAATCGATACGAAACGCAGAATTCGAATGATAACGACATAACGAAATCATCGACATCGGATGTCGATCCTTTATTATTCAAGAGAGTAGAAAAGTAGTTCAAATTCGCTTTATCAATAATAAAACGGTCTCGATTTCGAGAGATGGTTCACGCGAAGAGGAAAAGTCACTCTATCGATTAATAACTGTCTGCGACTCGAGTGGAGTAATAAAAAAAGGAGGGAACGTGGCCTTTTTTCTCGTCTAGCCGCGCGGTGTACTCTTGCCTTTCATACATTCAATGCCAATGATTGAGATTTTTGCGTGACTGCGGTCGGTCACGAAGTCCGTATCGTTGACTCACTCTATCTTTTTTCACGACGCGGGCGCACGCAACGACATCCCCGAATACGTTATTTCTGGCGAATTGCCTTCAAATCGTTGAAAGGGGTTCCCGTATAGAAACCGCAAAAGCCAAACTCGAGGTTTCGTCACACGATAATTAACCGAGCTCGTGTACAATGGCAAAAATGTTCCTACCGTAAATGCCTATCAAGATTCCACTATCGTGGAATAAGAATTAATCCATTAGAACGATCACGAACAACGTTTGCCTTACCTTTCGCATTGGATCTGAAAGAAAATGTTAATTCAGTGGAATAACAACGACAAAAATATTATCTTGGTGTTACATTGATAACGTTGAAAAATGAATTCATAATAAAAAGGAGCCTAACAAGTTATTTTTACATTTTCATCTTCGAAGTAATTAAATTCAGGGAAATGTATAGCTTAAATTGATTATATATGGAGTATATAGGAAAATAAATCAAGTTTCATCATGTATGAGTCACAGTTACGTTTGAAGACACGATCGTCAATTCACATTGGCAAATATATTCGTTATACACGCGTGAGAAGTAAATCAGAGAACTCGGCTGCAAGAATCCTTGTGTAGGCAAGCAAGGTCTATACGAAAAGCTTTTTGGGTCTTTGCTTACTTTGCAGAGCGCACAGAACTCCAAGGCAAACTCTTCTCTATCCTCTTAACTAATACCGTCTGTTTATAGAACTCGCAAATTCGCGTTCGTTAGAAGCTGCATTATATTGCAACTTTTGCGTGAGAAAATCGATTTTGAATCCACCTTGAGTCTTGTATGCATACGGGCACGAAACATCCGCATTTAGTGTTCCAAACTTTACTAAAAATTGTTTGAATAAAATACATTCCTGTACTTACTCTTACAAATGAAGTCCTTTTTATGATTTCGTCTTTAATTGATTTTCGTAATACATAAAAATATTGGCCGGATTTGAAATTCTTTATAAATACCCTGACAGATATAAAATTCGACAAAAAAGATTTGCTGATACTCGCAGTAGGTGATAACATCAGGAGCAACCCTGCACTGGATGTTGATAGCTAACTCTGAGTAGTCAGCGTTTCGTCCTATACGTAACTGAATTTTGCTTGATACACAAGTTTGGTTTCATTGAAATTGACATGTACCCAGATACCAAATTTGAACCAAAATTGACATTTCAAGATATTGATTCGAAATACCTATTTCCCTAGAGCCAATTAGATTTTGACAACACACCATTATGTCAATACCTAAACTACTGAACCTGTAATAAGACTCCATTTCGCTTATCAACTAATGGTCAAACAAGCCTTCCATCAATGACCTGCGGCCCAATTCTACTCATTGACTGAATAGTTAGTTGCATATAGTTCTGTTTGTTCAATGTTTCTATGGTTTGGTTAATTCGTTCGTCTTTTTTCATCAAACGCTTGAGTGTACTCGAATTAAGTTTTTTGAATGAACGCTCAACCGGAAAAGTTTGAAACATCGTTTCCTGAAGTTTCGGTGTTACCGCGAGTCTTTGTCGACGGGGACACTCCCTTTAATACACTTTCCAAGACAAATTCATCAAAGTCAAGAAGGTCTAGTTCCAGTTAAAATCCTGCATCTTGCTCACTCTTTTCCAGTTCTTCCTGGTGTGAAAGAGACAGTTTCCGCTAGCTGCTCTGTGAGCAACGTTGCGAATGGTATAACACGCCTCGACGCCTCCTCGAACCATCTTGTTATCTCGTCGCACCCTTAAAAGCAGTCCGATTTGCCCGACGAAGCGTTTTGCTCTTTGCTCCATTCCAGGTTCTACATACTCGTTACACCTTCACGCTTCTGTATTATGTACTTTTTAATTACTTTCATCTATTCATACAAAGACCATTCTTCCTCACATTTGGTATTGTTTTGACATATTAACATGGCAAATTTCATGTAGTCAGACAATTACTTATCAGCGAAGTGTACGCGAAGGCAGGGTGAATGAATTGTTATGTGCGAATGGTCATTTTTAAGGAAAATAGTGACTAAAAGAAAATCTAGAATGAAGGAATGAAGTGATGAGAGAGTTTAGTTGAAGACGAATACTTCAAAGACGCCGATGAAACTGTCCCAACGCTCAAGATTTCTTTGTAATTAACGACATTACTTTTTAGACAAAACATTTACTTATGCTTCAAATGTATCCTACATGATTATATCATCCTGCATAGCATGTAAAGCTGTAAAATCCCGAAGTGGGTATGCAGAATGAATTCAACTCTCTTATAATACAATTCTGATTATAGTAATTCATGTTGTGAAGTACCAAGAAGTGACAAACGACTTCATTTGAATTATTTTTGAAATGTATTTCGACCGGTGCAATTGCATTCAAAGTTATGCAGGATTGCTGAACTCTTTTTGGCTTCGTTCTGCGGAGAGATTAATTTTGACGTTCAGATAGGAAGTTGTTGCGCGGTCTCTATAAACTCGAGTGTGAATTTATGAACTGCATGTTTCTCCGTCGCGATGTAGTCGTTATAAAAAACAGGCGATTTTTTGTTCGGTACAACCACTTTGGAAAAAGAATGACATTCGATATTTCATTCAAAGCGAGGGAAGAATCGTCTCTCTCGCTTCCGAGAGCAACGGGTTCGCAGAAACGCAGATTCCGTTCGTTTTACGGTGTATCCTCCCGCGCTTCGCCACTCTCTGAGTGATGGAGGACCCAGTTAACCTGACGAATTCCCATTGCTCGTGATATCTGCGAGAAAATCGCGGCCCCGCCATTTTTTATGCCCGATACGTTCTACATCACCGCAGGCCGAAACAAAAAACTCGTACACGAAGAAGAATAGGACATTTTTTCACCATCCAATTTGGTTTCTGATTCCAGCGCTTTATTCGCCAAATTATCAGCTTTCGGATATAAAATCTCTATTTAAGGAAACTTTATTTTTTCCTCGATTCCTCGTTGCACCGAGTCTGGCGAGAAAATTACTTGTCGATGGGAGGTGAGATTTAAGAGCAGAAAAAAGAAATTGCTCGAAGGGAGAGACGCGGAGCGAAAATGTGTTCAAGGGTGAGGGGGGCTTGAAAATTGGTCGTCGTCGTCGCACAACGAATGGACAATAAATTTCTCATTAAACACCCTGGACTTCCGGTGGCCATTGGATTGGACAGCTGTGGAGAGAGTGAAGGAAAAGAGATCGAAGTGGAATTACGAACGGACCGCTCTTCTTCCAAAAGGGGGGAGCCGCTTCGCAGGGGAGAGAGAAATAATCAGGTGTTCGAAAGGATGCGGCCTCGAGCACGATTCGGGCTCGAGTGGCCATGTGAAAAATGGCTTTTTTCGACCCTCTAACAACCCATCGACGCTACGCGAGTCTTTTACCTGTGACGATAATACGCTGTCTTCTCTTCGCTCCCCATTTTTATTTTTTCGATCAGAGAACAAAATTCCAGCCCAGAAATAATGGCTCTACTTTAGAATTTAGTTTTTTCATTGTCGATGAAACTTGGACTTGGACTTATGACCATTAATTTCATTTGTCGTCTTTACATTCAAAATATAATTTTTTTATGGTTTCGGGTAATTGAATTAAAATTTACGGCTCCTGAAATTCATCATTGAAATCTAAATGTAATTGTAAGAAAAACATAAAATGCTGCATGATTCTTGTTGCTTCATGATTTACGTAATGCATTTAATGCTGTGACAAGATAAAATTATAGCTGCTAACAAGCGCTTGGTGCTGTAAAATTAGAAAGATCGGCGATACGAGTTTTGCGACCGCATCGGTGATACCCGAGCATGTGGCAACTCGGCAAGTTCCAATCTGACGTTACTATTCGATATTCCCAGTAGGAATATTCGCTGCGGTTGCGATAACCTCTACGCCGAAGAAAATTACGATCGGGCCACGGACTCCCATTGTCGTTAATTACTGAGCAGACATGTCCACGTGTGGGTTCTGGCCGTCTCCGACATTTCTAGCTTCTTGGTATATATTGCACCGTTCATCTTGCCCTCGGTGTGCAGGTGATTCTCGTTAGGGAAAAGGGTTTAGGGCTCCGATCCGGGAAATGTCCTCTCCGCGACTCCGAACGTGTCTCGTAACCTCTTGCTGTCTTGTAACTAACTCCTCCGGCACTTCCTGATATACTGCCTCACCGGAAATGTGCAGTTACGTCGCGGTAAGCGCGGAGTTTCGCAAACAAACATTTCAAGCGTTATTCCATTCAAGCGATCCTCGATGATCGTAAACCAAACGCCATTAGATCCACGTGCGCTGATCCACACTTTGTGATAAGAATCAGGAATGAATGGCAAACTTTCGTTCTATCTCCTGGAACGTCACCAGCCGTCATCCAGGATTTTATATCTAAAACTTCGCGAATGGTTAGTACGATACTCTTTGCGCAGGTTAAATAATAGCATCGTATAATTCGTTGTTCTAAAATAAACTGTTTTAATTTCCGTTGGTGAATAACAATTGAATCTTAATTAACTGTGGATTATAAAAACTGTCTTGAATCATATTCTTTACTGATACCATTATTCAAAATATAACAGATATGGCAGCAATCGCTGAACAAAATTCTCATCACAGCTTCAACTTTAATCTCATTACATCAATATCAAACTTCAACGATTTCTAATCGAAATTTTTGTTGTTCTGTTTATACTAATTGAGTTTAGGCTCTGACTTGATTTCTCCTGCTAATATTAACATATCTTTGGTAGCTGAGTCAATCAATGTCTTTTTGATTGACATTCCATCATTGTGATTTCATCAACGGTTTGTTTTTCACGTCCATTGAATGGAGTCTATATTTTTCTTAGAGATTAGTCATACTGCCAGAGAAAGGGATGAACTGCAGACAAATACGAGCGTATCCAGAAAACTCCGAATCCGGTATCGCGTCCTCGGACGATTTGAAACGTTTAATCGGATCCGGCAATCTCTGGCGTAACCCCACATGAGCCAACGCACATTACACGCTCTTCTCAATTTCACTTAATCCACCCCTCTGACAACTTCCAATCCTAATCCTCTCGGTTACCCTTGATAGTCTTGCGGAGAGAGCGTAGTCTCGTTAGTTTTCCCAAGCTCTCTTCGTTTTCCAACTCCGTATGCCTCTTTCCAACGCGCTCGCTTACACGCTCAAGAACTCAATGGAGAATGAGCGCACACATTCTCACGAGGCCGTCAGGCCAACGCGAGAGAACGATCGAGCAGTTTTCTATTACCAAAGATTCGCCCGGAGAGAGGGAGAGCCAGATGCGACGATGAATTTTTTTTTTTATGACGGCGTGCCTAAACGTTATTATTCGTGCCCGGGATCCGGTGCATCTGGCTATTGATAAACGACCAACACTATTTCACTTGAATTTTTCAAAACTACACGTACAGAGTTTAATATTTTTAACGCGCGTAGGGAAAATAGTCTCTTTTATCTCTCCGAACGACAGCGGCCGTGGTGATTATTCTTCATTCGCTTTGGATCATTTTTTCCAAAAAATATCAAATTATAGATTTTTAATGGTTGAAATATTCTGCATTTGTTTTCAATCGTTTTGTTCAAAGACAGAATTGCCGAATCGTAACCTTTGTAGAACATTCGAATTTCATTCCGTGGACGAAAAATGATCAAAAGTAAAGAAGAGAATAAGAGGTCGTGGGTTGGAAAAGGGGTGAAAAAGAGTAGTTATAAGTCTCGGGGTCAGAGGATGAGTATAGCGAGAGAGGAAGATCTTTGGCTCGGAAGAGCGGGAAAGAAGGAAACGAAAGAGAATCGGAGGTCTGCTGCGAGTGGCGGTAATTACGGTCGAGTAACGGGTATACCTCGCTCTTCTCTTTCTCTCTTTCAAACTCCCTCCGGTACGTATAACTACCAGACTTTCTTTGTACATACATTCCAACATCAACTCACTTACATCACTTATTCTCTTTTTGCTCTGCACTTTGGAAAGTCCACATATTAGCATCCTTCAAGGCAACATCTGATTTTTTCTTGGTGAAAAGTGACAGTAATTTTTACTAATTGTCATTGTTTCACGTGGAAGAATCGTCAATGACCGTTCCGTTTATTCGATTATAAAAAGAGATGATTTTTTTTGGCCATTGGAGGTAAGAAAAAAAGTGAATTACGCTCCTTTTACCTCACGATTTATTTTACATTTCTTGGTGTTTAAGAGGGATTCCTAGAAAAATATGACTGCGAAAAGAAATCCGATCAAATTGCGCTCTTGCCTTCTGTGCTCTCCTTCCTTGGCTCTTGCGGTTCACTTTTCAAGAAAGAGCCGGATTCTTCCGTTTTCCGTGATTAAGTCTCAAGGCTTAATCAGTCGATGGAAAAACGAGCCACCGAGGTACGTTTAATCGTGGATTCCGCGGCAAAAAAGCAAGTTTCAGACGAGAAGAAAAAGGAGGTCGATGCAAAGCCGCGGCAGTAGAGTTCAGAAAGTCCATGTAGAAGGAGCGAGGAAACGAATGATCGTGAAAGAAATGAGGGAAGAAAAAAAAGTAGATTCAAAGCCGTTGAGGGTCGATGAGAATGAGACATACGTATGTATACGTGCTGAGAGCGAATCGAACGAATCTGTACTTCCATCCTACGTATATTTAGCTGAATGGAACGGATGGATTCGAAACTTGAAACTAATGAAGCGTACATGTCTTATCCATGGAAGGAGCCAACGGGTTTCGCATTGTCAGGACTTGGACAAAACGAAACGAAATTGATAAGAGAAGCTCTTTTTCTCGATCTCTATATATCACTTCGTTTTTTTCTCCGTTCACCTCGCTTCTTTTTTATTTTCTCTACTTTTTCTCTTTAATTTTTTTTTCTCCTCGGAGGTTCCGTTCTATCGTTTCTTTGCCACTCTCCGACATTGTTTCCGTCTCTGATGCTGACGCTTTTATCTTTCGCAAAAGGTTCGTCTTTGTGAAAGAGTGGACGAAGCTTCCTCATCTCAACCGCATTAATGCTCTTTTCGCGCTGGGATAATTGTTAGCTCTGCGACTCGAAGCTGCAATCGTCTTATTAGAGGTTCAACCAGAGTGGTCAAGCGACAGAAAATCGAAGCCTCAAAAGAATTCAGAGTTTTCTCTGTTTCTCTACTTTGCTCTGCATTTTAATGATATACACCTTAATTAAAATCAATGTTACAGATCATCTTTTAGTCTTTTCATGCCTGATGTAGTCCAATTCAATGAGATTTCGTTCAATTTTTAATGTCTCGTTGCTCTTTTGAATTTTGTTTTCATTTCTTCTTCAAGATTTTTCGAAAAATAAATCTTGGCATTCATCGTTCCCGTTGGAGATTCACATTTTTTAGTCATCTCTCCGCGTTTCCAAATCTTTTCCAAGAGGACAATTCCTCGGTCTGATTTATCGAGATATCATAATTTTATCGATTGTAAAAATTTTATAGATTCACATCTAGCCAATATAAATCTGCGTATATCTCCGGAGACGAGAGGGATTTATCGAGAAAATGCAATATATAATGACACTCCAATTCTAATGACATAGTTCTTCAGTTTGAGGATGGTACTTCTGCATGTTTCTTTTGCTTTTTATCCCTCTCTCGTCCATTCTCCTGGAAATCCGAGTCCAACTAGCAGAGCGATATTTCAGCAATGCCTATAAATCGGAACTCTCATATCCACTGGCCTGCCTCTCGGAGCCTTTAAATTTCTTTAATGTGGCGGACGTACATTATTCCGTGAGGACGAAACTTTTGTGCTTCGCCCAGAACCTTCTCTCCAATTCCGCGCAATCCTTCACAATTCTCTCTTTATCCCTTCCGAGCATTCTCTTATTTGGCAAAAACGTTCCAACCGGTGCAGGCGGCCGAGAATGACGTTGAGGAGAAAAAAATGAAAGTTCACAAGTTCTCGCGACACCTTTGGAAATTATTCCGCAACTTTTATAATCTTCTTTGAACGAGATTTAGAATGGAACTTTTAAACTAAAACTATTTTAACTTTGTCAAAAGAGATGACTGAAAGGTAAACAAATGTTATTTTTTGGAAAGACCATCCTCAAAGTTATATCTTCCGGCCCTTTAGATAATAAGATCTATTGCTCAAGAAATACATCGAGATAATCGTTCAACAAAGAGCTTTAAAAAACCTCTAGAAAATTAATAGCTATCATCGAACATTCGATAAGAATCCATAAATTTTTTATCTTATCTTTATCCTGCTGGTGTACAAAAAGTTTTCATTAGCTGTGAGATAAAAGGGACAGAGAGAAATACGTCGATGCAGATCTACGGTCTAAATGGTATTGGATAAGTTTCGAAGTGATGTGATCGATATCAATTATTTATAGGTCACGATACGGAGAGGTTTTTATATAAAATTGTATTGCAACGTTTCTGCTCCGAGTTAAACGCGATGAGAATCTCGCGTGACGGCTGATCGTTGATGCGAGTGATCGAAGGAGCAGGAAACGGCAAACATTCGTTACCCACACGATCGTCTTGGTAACAACCTTCCCCTCTTTCCGAACTTACGACGACCTTTGCTCGTATTCTTGCGACCCCATCTTCCATCAGAGCTCCCTAGCCCTCTGTGGAACCAGACACGTTACTCTTCTTTTCTTATTTTGTAAACAATTTATCCTATTTTTAGTTAGCCCCTTACATAGATCTTCACTTTGTTAGAGGTTTGGAGAAATTTTATTCAAAGGAAGAATCAGTTTTTCATCACCAAAAATCTGATAAAAATATTTGCAGTTTACATAGATATTATTTTCTAAAAATTTATAGCAATGTTAATGCAAGCTATTTCATTTAAATTTATACAGTTGTCACCTCTAGTCCGAGTTTATCGGTCTGCTATCGTCGATATAAATCATCGTGTTTATCGACAATTGTTTCTGGTCTTTAATCTCTATAATGGTTATTGAGCTCACTTTCGCCATCATTATTCTTCCGTGGAATATCGTTTCTCGCCGATAAATAACGCCACTCTGTGATCCATCATTTACTTTGTGCCTCGTATAAAAACAAGGAAAACAAATTCTGCGATAGCGCAGTGTTATATGAAGGAAAAAATCCAACGATAAGTTTTTCCTCAAGAATAAATTTTAAAAAATGATGATGAACTTCTCTTCATAAATTAAAGTAAACAAAAACATAGAAGAATTATGGAACGAAAATTCATAATTTCATATCATACGTTCACATAAATTCCGAATCAATAAAACAGGGGATAAAATAATAAAGCGGAGGTTTATCATTTCTCGTCCAACTCTTGGATTACGTTCAGAGCTCAAACGCCATCTGGCAATGCGGATGCGCCGTAGGGTTACGCGTAACGTGCGTACTTTTTTCCTCATCGCCGTTCCCCTTTAATTTATTTCGTAACGTAGGCCACACGGTCGCGCCGCAGTGGAAAGCCGATATCGCGAGCGGAGCGGAGAAAGAATGAAATTTACGATGGCTCTTACCGAGCGTACGTGCGCATCTACGTAACCAAAAGTACAGAAATATAGTCTCCCTTTCTGTTTGCGTGTACCTCTCGTTTCTCCCTCTCTCTCTCTCCCTTTCTATACCTTTTTCCTTTTTTTTTCGTGTCAGCGGAGATGTCTGCGAGTGCGCAGGAAGAAGAAGGACACTTCGGTGGTGGCGTGCCAATGCGGAGCTCCGCAATACGGATCAGAGAGGCGCCGCCGCAAAAGCTTCATGCTCACTGCACTTGCATCCCGCAAAATACGGAACGAAGCATCCTCGTTGCACCCGCAGACTCTTTCGCACAAATGCTTTTTGCATAGAAACATAAAATACAATAAAACAAATTTTTCACATTATTGAAAATATTTTAAAAAATTAAAACATTTCGTTCGATTACCTCTGTTTATCCACGTAAAGACTTGACATTAGCTAATTAATTGATGAATTGAAAATGATGTTAAACATCCAATTCCGTGTGTTGAAAATTAAATATAGAAAATGTTCATGTAAATTAAATTACCCGTTTAATCTGGACACGAATATCGAAAGCAAATACACTCGGTATGAGTTATTAACATTAAAACACACGGAAGAATGAGGTTGAAAATTGAATAGTGTTTTATTACACGGGACGTATATGTATAGGATCGCGGGGCGAATCGCGAGTGTTTGCACGGGCCTTAACACAAACATGCGAGCCTGTACCAATATCTCCCGGGCTCGTTCAGATCGAATAACATGTACCCAAGATTACATTTGTATTCGGACGTACGTGTGAGTATTTGGATAAACGCGGGTGGCTTCATTAAACGGGTCGTTTAACTTGAGGAACTTTGGGGCAGGCCGCCATGTGGCATGATGGAGCCCCATCGAAATTTACGTTCCTACATTCAGATTATTACATTATGAGCCTTCATCGTAAACATTACATACTTCTTCCGTTCTTTGGGTTCGGATGAAAAAGCAATCGTCTTGGCTGTCTTGAAAAAAACTGGCGGGGTACTTATTTTTATCAACGATCACGAAAATTTCAACTTGTGAATAGACGTGATTGTAAGCCTGACCTTAAAGGTTCTCACAGTTCGTTTCACTTGAACATTAAGATGCAGAGCTCGCTACTTATATTTTATCAATTTAATGAGAACGTAAGTTCTGGTGATTAGGATGTAAAATGTGTTCATATACAGATTTTATTAATGTGCAACGTAAAAACGTGATACTGTCAATGATCGTTAATTATTTTACCCAACGATGAAAATCACTATTGTCTTAGATTATATTTCGAATTCAATTTCAACTATCAGTATAAATAAAATGAAATTTAAGGACAGAAAATGAAAGGATGTAATTCCATTGAAAATCGTGTTTGTATGAATATTCATTTGATGATTGCAATATCGAATATCCATTGTTATGATAACAAACACTTTTATGTTGACAGGATATGATACAGTATGTTGTGATACAAATGATTCGCGTCAAATTCAATTAATAGATTTCGAATGACTCACTTCACTGTTACATGAAATAGCAAAACGGAATCACCGATAGCGATTAGAGGAAAGTTTAGGTTCGTCGAAACACTACAGTAATTACGAATAACAATGAGTCAACGATAATCTCCGATGATTGACGCAGCCGGAAAAGTCAATGGCATAGTTTATTTGCAGAGTCCGATGACGAGAGCGTTGCAATCAGGAAATTATTATACACTGCGTCGTCATATTGCATCTAATTCAGTGCCAATCTAACTAACTTTTTTGTACACATGAAACTCCGATTCAACAAGAATTAATATAAAATAATACTCATTCTATATTGTAATTTGAACTAAAACTTGAACAGAGGTCTCAACCCGAACTAGTTTGAAACCAAGTTCAGACTGCACAATAACAGAGGATCTCCTTTTACGTCATTAGTGGCAGATCGAAGCATCCTTAGTTTAAGCTCTTGCTCTCTCCATCTCCCTGTCCCTTTCTCTACTAATGTGATGTAATATCTATACGTACGAACCTGAGTTTCCAAAAGCTCGTATCGATCGCACGATCGTGGCTTATTGTGTCAAGAGCTTTGCCTGTATCATCGTGAAGTGAGAATGTCCGTTGATACAACGTCAAACGCCATTAAGCCCTCTTGACAAGCTTGAACATTAATCAGGCCGTACACTGATAGCGTCGAGTGCATACAACGAATACATCGATGCATACGTTCGCACCAACCGGACAGTGGACCAATATATGGCCTACCAGTTCAGACACTATCATATGTGCCATCGGAGCAATTGCTACTTTCGTCTCTCTCTTTCACTCTTGTCTGGAATGCGTTATCAGGTGTGATATCCTTTTCTATCTTCGATCTAGCCCTTCTGATGCCTTCGTGAAAATCCCACGATCGGTCCTGTCAATGTTATCGCTGGCGCGGCCTGTCCATCCGGTCTTATGCACCTGAAACTTCGGTAAATCAGCTCGTTAATCAAAATGATCACCGCGAAAAAATGAAGAATGTTATACCATCACTGGGTCACCAACTTTTACATTAGTAAAATCACAATTTATGATCTGGACCTTTAATCTAAAAATGTCAAGGATCAACCGTTTCATTAACTTTTCAAGAATTTTTTATGACCGTGTTTCGTTGCTTTATGGGATTTTCTATTTGATTTTCTATTTCAATCAATTTTTCGAGCTGGAGTCTACGGTAGTCAAAATTTTCCAATGAAATATTTTACGTGTTATCCGCAGCATTCAGTCTACGAGGGCTTTCGAGATCAGGATTGTAGCCCATAAAATTTCTCCAAGTCTCCGGATCTTGTAGAGCGCTTGGTGGGAAACAGAGAGAAGGCTATAATGTATTTCTGTGTCAGAGCCGAGTCTGACAAGAGCGGCACGTGGCGGAGGCTCAATAAGTCTTTGGACTATCGATCACCGGGGGAATTCCCTCTCGCGTACAATTCTTGTTCGTTTTAAGCATGATCCCACGAAACACGAGGAGATCCACGTTTCCTTTTTACGTTCCAAGCACATCAACGCCTCCACTTTTACGCTTTTCTCATTCCACTCTCTCTCTTCCTTCTCACTTTCTCACTCACGCTTGATTCGTAATGGCTAATAAATTGTATTTCCGTCTAACTGATGTACCGAGACTCAGACAAACGATGTCGCCTCGCACCTTTTTCCCCTTTTCGGTACGTGTTTTATGCCCGAGTGTCAGGTACACGTTCGATGGTGAGTTAAGAAACGACGAATGATCCGCTTGGGGCATCTACGTTTTATCTTTTTGCTTGATAAAGAGTCATCTTCGAGAACTAGGTTACGAGACCCTGCAGTCGTATTTTCTCGGCTATCAAAAAAATTATTCTACTTAATAATTATTTTTTACACTTTGTCTGCAGTCATTTCTGATGGTAGCCGAATTTTACTAACTTAATCATTCGAAAAAATTGAATCAATTTTTTTTATCAACTTACAATGTTTTATGTATGAATTTAATTTAAAAAATTCCAAAAAAGTGTGAAAATTTCTAAAATAGAATTCTAAATCTACTAAAAGCAAGATGAGGCGTCGTTTTGCTTCGGAGACTCGTTATTTCTTATTCTCGCCTGACCCCGGCACGTAGTATTCCACGTAAACTGTGTGAGCCAACGCTAACGAGCCACTTAGGCTTGCCACGATGTTGTTGCTTAGCCTTTCTTGGGTCCAACTCCGCCACCAACTTTGCTCCCCCGTTTTCTCCCTCTTTCTCTTCCTTACGGTAATTTGCGAACCTTGTCTGACACATAAGGAAGTCATGAGAACGCTGGGGCGTTCATTTCTTCATATATTCACACACATCGCGTGCATCCTTGCCAACAACAACACTTTTACCATCCTGAGACTAATCACATAACATTTGTGATTTACGGGTCTCCTTCTCACCCTAAATGATAACGCGCACGTAATCCAGGATAAAGAAGGAATATTTAATTTTAACTCCAGACGGGAGTTACTCAATTTTCTAACAAAACGAAAAAAAAACTTTCAATTTGCATTTTACTTCTCACTTAAATATTGAATAAAAATAAATAATCTATAGAATTTTTTGTACACAATTATAAATCATATTCGATTAATGTTTTATGACTGAAGGCCAGTTCTCCTCAAACCCATGAATATGTCGGATGGGAAAAAGCGGAGTAAGATGGATGACACGATGCGTGATACGAAACGTATAAATCTATATGTATATATCTCTGAGCTATTTACCTGGTGTCTCGTGGCAACGGTTGTATGGCCGCTGATCTTGGCATAAAAGAGGCATTAAGACGTCACCTTGGTGATGCTCACGTCGCTCTTCCAGTCACAAGCTCAAGCTCGCGAATAAGCGCCGGAGGCTGCGATCCATATCCGACCTTTCGCGTATAAACTTCTATCCCGTTGAGTCAGCCGTGCTTTAGCGTCATGCGTGAAAGGCTCGAGCGTGCACACTTCGAACTTTTATACATCATTCCCAGCATCGAACAGCGATACATTTTTGCCTACAGTTTCAGTAAAAAATTTACAAGGATTTGATGCGTGAGAAGATTAATATTCCCAAAGCAGATTTATTTTCGTATTTATTGAACTAATAAGAACGATTATATAAAATATCATTAAAGTTAAATTAAAAGTATATTGCAGATTATCATCTTTAATGTTGAACTATGACAGTTTTCAATTTCAACTAATATGTGCAAATTTATTCGTAAAATTTGAGTAATCACATTTTAAGTTGAAATCCACGCAATTCAATAAGCATTCTATATAAACTAATTTTCTCCGTACGATATAAAAAAAATAGTTAATGTTTTTATATTCTTTCAATTCACCACAAATTGATTCGAAACATCGAGCTCTTATTTTAAAATCATTTCAAGTCGCAAGAAACGTCTTGAAACTTTTTGTCGTTACTGTATGTAAGAAAAGTACGCATATAGCGATGAATGAAAAGGGAAACGCGTGAGACGAACGGTGTCATTGATATTCCGGTAGCGCCTAGAAAATTCCCGAGCGGTTACAATACACATGAGATTCGCAGACTGCCATACTGTATTTGATGCTTTCAGGATGAATTGAAAGATATTTTATTCCATCGCGACGACGACGATGAATATAGAAGGAGGAGAAGAGAGAAGGAGAGAGAGAAAATTGATAGCAAGAGTTGAGGAAAGAGACTCGACAACGATGAAATGTTAATGGACCGTGAGTCTCGTGGAGTCCAACCCGACGTAGCCAACGTATTTCAATAAGGGTTTTATTTGACTGTAAAATTTGCCAGCAGCCTGTTATTTTATGAAAATCATAGAGACTGTCTCGCTCGTTGGTTGAATTTTTCCTCGCTTTCATTACCCGCTACTTGCACAAGAGTAAGCACGTTCGCGCGTTAAAATTTTACGATTTAACCTCCCGCATCTTCGAAAATAAAATTGATACAAATTACCAGATTTTTTTCCGGGATTATTTTATTCGACGTGTTTCAAATAAAATACGAATAATTCGTTTTTTTAAATGCATTCAGTAAAAAGGAAGTCGTAAAATCGAATAAGTAATAAACAATTTAAAAATTATCTTTTTCAATTATTCAATCAAAGTACACAAAAGTACGTCTTGATTCTTGTAAAATGTTTCTTTCTTTCGTGAACTATTGTTTCCGGATATTGATTTGAAAAATGAAGAAATCAAAGAGCGTAGTTACCTGAAAAGTTCTGATGCGTGCTCTCGCGCACGGATTACATTTAAAAAGCAGAACAAGAGAGAAAACAAGAGTTTAGACGTGCGGAAGACTGCAGCGAGCGTTTCTCCATGGGGCTGGAAGAGAAGGAGTGCGAGGAAGAGAGGAGAAGAGAAAAGTAGAAAAGAAAAAGTTTATTCGAAGTGCTGCTGGCGCTGGTCACTGGTCCGTTCAGCATCCTCGGGTTTCTTTCGCTCGGTCGGTCGATGAAGAAAAACTTCTGGTTTCCGGCATTCCCGGAACTCTTCTTTCACTCTTCATATATCCTCTCCCTACCCCGCTCTGGACTTCAATTTTCACCCCCGTGGACACGTTCGCGTTATCTTCCTCTCTTTCTCCGCTCCTGAAATTTCTCGTCTCTCTTTTCTTATTACTCTCCGAGGCTTGCTTCCGGTTGCGTGCAGCTCTACTCGTGGAAATCATCGGAATGTCCAGCGACAGGCTCGAGTACGAAAAATCGCGGGGGTGAGAGACGAAATCCGAGCGACAATAGTGGAGCGCTCGTTGATACGGCGGAGCGACTTTTTTCCGAAAGTTGAGGAAGACGGAGCGTCCTGACGTGGAGATGAGAGAGAAAGAGGAGAGCCGAGAGCTCGAATGATACGCAGTATGGGGAGAGAATTGATAGCGAGCGGTAAAGTCGACGAGATAAAAACCCGAGGACAGAATTCTAGGCTAAGGAGAGTGCTGCTTTTCTTGAAGCTTTTCTTGCCAGCAGTGTCACTGACGGAACGAACGAAGATCGAGGACCTTCTCTCTGTTTACCTCTTCGCCGAACCAACTTTTAACACCGATATATAGCATTTCCTGCTTCAACCCGACCGGACTCTTGATACTTCGCGGCACCTGCTCTGCGGTCCTTGGCAAAAAGGTTGCGATGGGGACGTCAAAAAATTGATGAATCTGGCACGATAAAACACACTTCAATCTCATTTCAGAAATGAGTTTTATAAATATGTTAATTAGAAGTGGTTTTGTGATTGAATGCAGTTCAAACATATCGACGAATTTCCTTTATTTCTCTGTTCATTTTCGTATTAATTATTTCAAGATGTCTTCATTGATTAATTCAAAATAGACGTTTCAAAATGTCCAAAAATGGACGTTTGATGATCCTTGTGATTGCTGTTGAAGAATACAAAAAGTCTCTTGAAACCGTTCTTATAATAATCGATAAAAAAAACTTCAAAATTCGTGAAAGTGTACATAAAGTTTCCCTTTGATCTAATTTCCGCGTCTTTTCTTCAGAATCTTCTTTATCCGAGCGCAAGGTCAAGAGTTATCGAGGGCAGGGGATGTAAAGTGTCTCGTACAGGGCCCTTGTGGAAGACTCTTGACCCAAAACCTCTCGATCGAAGAGTTTTCCAAGTCGGCGGTGAGAAACTTTGAGATCCTCGGTATAAAAAGAGGAAACCGGAAACGGCAACAATTCGAGCCGGAAGAGAGGGTCCGAATGATTCGGAATAATGACATAGACCTGAAAACCAGCGGGAAACTTTTCTTACTCTCTCGCCTCGAGTGTGCATATGTAGGACGTCGAAATGTTTTCTCACTCGCAACGTGTAATTTACCGATGTTATCCAACGCTGTAAACGCTGCCCGAGTAGCTCGACACCGGGGGGATGGACTCGCGACAGAATAAATAAAAAGAAAAACAGAATGAACGCGGGGAAAAAAATCAGCAGGACGAAGCAAGGTTGGGGTTTATGACAACTTTTAGCCGGTTCGTTGACGCCCCGAGTATTATAGTGTGCATAAAAAAACATACGAGTACACATCAATGTTACGTGAGCATAAAGTGATAGGTGCGAACCCGAGGAACGATCATTGTATCGGACAAAAATCGGGCGCAGTCGCTCCGAATGCGTCTCGATGTCGGTGAACCGCACTTTCAAAGAGACCCGGATTGTTGAAAGGCTCATTTGCATCACAGAGGTGAGGTAAACAGGGATAACGAGATTTCCTGAGGGGAATTGAGAAACGTGCCAAGGGTTGGAGAGAGAGCAGGATGAAAGAATGAGGTCGGGGAAGAGAAAAAAAAATGCAAGAGCGGATAATATACAAACCAGAGTGTGGCAGGACGGTTTGATTACTCGACGAGGGCCAAACATGTCACTGTAACACGTCGAGAGGGTAGCTTATTCATCTTCTTTGCTTTTCTTTCAGCTTGTCCCATCAGAGATTATTTTTCATCGTATTCAAAGTTTGTACCTTATCTTTATTATAGATCTTTTTTTATATTATACATTTGCATCAATGGTATCGTTACTACTTTTTAAAATAGTTCTTTTTATTTTTATTATCTTTTGTTTTATACGGAAATGTTTAAATTGCATTTCCTGAACCTTCCTTTGGAAGTTTTTATTTTCTGTCAGTTTTTTCTCTCCAAGTTTTTCAAATACTCTTCTTTGTTTTCTTCCTCCACGAAGCAAACCAAATAGAATAATCTCCGAGTGCACGTCGACGGTAGTCGAAACTTTTTCATTTTTGATTTGATCGTAGAAGCAACTGTCTACAAACAAGGAGCGAAGAGTAGAAATATTTCATGGGTCTGTCGTTTGCTCAAGGATTTAAAGGGTGTCGAGATTATAAAATTTGATCTCCCCTGCTATGTGGACACGAGTGTTCACATTGAGGAGGGAGAACTCAATCCGAGAAACGTGAACGCGAGCTTCCTCCTCGATCCGCTTGGTGTGCGCACAATAATAAAGTGTGCGGTGAGCCATAATGAAGAATCTAAATATCACCACATGGGGGCTCCGTTCCTTCCAGGATAAAAGACGCGGACTCCGCGACAAAACTCGCCCCATTCAACTTCCCAACACCAGGCCTGAAAGTAATGGATCGAGTGAAAGGCTCTGCTTTGACACATTTGATGGAGAAGAAACTTTTTCTGCCCCTTTGAATATGCACGTCCGAAATGTAAATATTGTCCGCGCACTATGTCCTGCTGCTTCAATTGTTATCCAAAGTTTTGAAGTGAATCACGATAAAATAGTATTTACCATTTTAGTTATCGGGTAGAGGTCGGAGATCTCAATTTATAAATATTTGCATGTTCAAATAAATGATCATAAATTCAGAAGGGACGGAATAATTCAGTAGGGTCGTAGAATGGTAGAAATAAATTAGAATGAATAAAATCAACAACAAATTCTAAGAAAACGCTGACATTACTGAAAATCGGACGCAGCATCTTAATCACCAATTATCATGGAATTTGGGATAAATTACAAAGTAACCTTGTAGATTAGTAACTTGATTCTCCAATGGATAATTACGCACACCTCAGAAACGCAAGGAATGTCCGTTAAAGGGAGACAAATGAGAATGAAAGCTCGATGAAGTGGAAGTTTGACTGTTGAACATTTTCGGTATTTGTTCGAGGTACATTGCTCGATTTTCGCTTGCGGGCTTCTTGGAAACTTGGTAAACTTCGTGTATACATTTATGCGCGATAGTGTAAAGGCATGCAGGGGCTGAGAGGCTCTTCTATGAATGTAATAATCATCGGACTACGCAGGACGACCTTTGCTTCTCCCTTTATTCCAGCTCTTCCCAATCTTCCTCGCGTTCCAACCATTTTCCCGATAAACTCGCCAAAGCTCTTCCGCGCTTTTCATCCCCTTTCTATCCACCAATTGCTTCCTCCAATTGTGCCGGGATCGCTCCAAATTTACTTCGTTCAACCGATGTTTAATATTTTCTTTATATCGCAGTTTATCTCCAAGTAGACTTCTAGTGCTTGAATATTCAATTCGCTCTCTATTGCGGTTTCATACAATTTCGGATAGATATATAACTGCTATCTTATTAAATTGCATCATGCATTTCACTGTCTTTATTTCCTATCTCATTTCATGTTCATCTTGTAACTTGATCTGTAATACCGTTTAATTGTTGATTCCAAATTTTGCTTCTTCGGAACAAATTCTAAATTGCGTCTTGATATTTTTTGAACATCACCATAAAGTCTCAAGTTCTGATTCACTTGATTCATAAATGTTCTGAGCAGAAGGTAGATTTCAGAAATTAGTTTGATGCTCGAGAGTCAGACTCTTGCCAGCGTTCGTAAAATTCTTGGTGCTAGATATTCTAAGCATGACGTCAAGAAGCCAGCGCTTGAAAGGGGTGCTAATTAAACGTAGAAACGGCAATCCTCGCCATTTCCTCGTTACAAAGAGGAGCCACGGTTGCGGTGCATTTCTCCATCAAATCCCTTGGAGTGAGGTGCAGCCTGTTTCAATTTTCACATATAGTCACTCGGCTCTGAGAACCCGCATCTTCCCATTGTCCGCAGTTCCGGAGCTCCCGGAGTCCTTAATCCGGCGCTCCGTGTAATTCCGAAAACCCGGACCCTTTCTATATCCCAGGCGACGGGCGCAAACACACGAGATCGAGTTGCATCCAGCATCTTGATCCCAAGCCCTTGTAGGATTTGCCAAGACTCCTGGAAACATTCCACTTCGTCAATCAATCTTCCACCGATTGAATAATCTCGCGAGCTTCCCCGAACGCTGAATTCATTTAGCAGCCTGTTTAATATTCCTTCAATTATGTTTTCTGTTGCAGGTAAGCTCAGTGAAAGACTCGATGACTACCCGAATTACGTGAAACTTGCTCTTGAAGCGACGGCAGTAGACAGGTCGTAACTTTCTTGTTCTATATATTTATGCCTTGGTTTCCTCTTGGCATGGATCATGACAATGTACAAAGTATGTGTGTGCGTAGTATTGAAAATTTACTATGTTAATATAAAAATGAAGTAATGCGAGCCTGGTAATTAATGAACAACATGAATAAGCCTAAAAAATATAATCTGTGATTTTTGACTGTTTGCCATCTCAACCTCTTTCTATGCTCCGTAATGGGCTCATCACTTCGTAGCTGATAAATGAATCGAATACACTTATTCATCAGTCTCTCCAAAACGAGATTCTGCTCACCAACAAACATTGTTGTAAACGATGCATCAGTAATCGAAAGAACTAAACGCATGACAAATACGATAAGCATTTCACTCTGCAGCGTCATTCATAATTTCAAGGAACATTGTGATTACGCAACAGATGATGATGATGAAAAAAAAATTGATTGCAATCCACCTTTTAAATTGACAAAGTCCAATTAAAATTGAAAGAACGCCTGGAGATCGAAAGACCCGCAAGAAAGTGTAATTTGAGACAGAGTTCGGACGGATGTTGGCAGACACTTACGCCGGACTTCCCACTGGCTTATAATAAAGACGTATATAGGATGTCTGCAATTGAGATCAACGACACGAGAACAATGTACGGTACGAACATGATGCACCAGAGGCTCGGGTATACGAGCCGGGGAACAAAGTAATATGAAGAATGGACATAAAAAGATAAAGATGAAGACGATCGGTGACCTTCGTCGTTTCAGCCAATTTAACCGATTATGTCTCGTTAGGGGAGACTCGAGATCGCCTATGTCTCGCTTAGTAAAGAATTCGTGAGGAGAATTTTTAGACTTCAAAAAAAATGTTGGTATCCTCTCCCGTTCGATTCGAATCTGTTAACTGTTAATGAATAGCCAAAGATAAAATACCGAAAAAAATATCGGAAGGGTTCAGCCATCCGGATGTAGCGTGCTCGAAAAAATGAAAAAAAAAACTGTATCTCGTCTCTCATTTGTGACCTGCGGTCAAAAGCTTTGCATTTTTTTTTCTTTTTTTTTCATCTCACTGAATTCATTTTTTCTCCCATTCTCTATTTAGTTGGGTGCTTGTGTAAGGGGGAGAGAAAAAATGCAAACAAAATGAAAAATTCACAGCTCGTTTCCGTTGGCACAGAGCCGAAGGTCGTCATGGTCCAGCGGTGGAATAAAAATAGCCCGCGAGAGCGAATGCACTGAAAAATATAACGTTTCTCTCACATTCGTTTCTAGCGTCACCGCCCTCGAATCGGACAAACTACCGACACGCTACAATGGAGCAGATACGACGAATAGGTTAGAAGAGTCAAATTTGGAGGATTCGCCAAGCTCTCTGCAGCATTTTCCATTTATATTTCACCTTTTACAACACTTGTGACTTTATATCGTGCAAAAATTTAAGGATGAAAACGCTATGAGTAAAGGCAATAAAGTCCAATTTTGGTAAATTGCTGAATTTTTAAACCCATTTTGAACTCATTTTCTCTTTTAAATTTCACAATAAAAATTAACAAATAAAATTATTTTTATTTTTTTACCGAAATCCAAAAATTTAAATTGAAGGAATTTTGAAATTTGAACGAACCATTATATAATTATTGAAACAGGGAATATGCGAAACTTTCTTGATTTGTTTCGAAGTGATTATGACAAATTTATTAACATTTTAATGACTCCATTTCCTCGTTCCAAATTTCGAGTGTTTCCGATGCTGTAACGGTGAAAACGTCACGAGCAAATAGTGTCGTTGTCACCCTAGAATGTCGAGAAGTTTAGCGAGCGTTTAAGCGAAGCGAAATCTGGTAATGTCGTGCCTACGCGTTTCCCAGCGTTTTGCCCGCGTCGCTGGAGCCCGGGCCACAGTTTCGAGACAAAAGTAAAGCCTTTTGTCCCATTACACGGCGGGCGATTGTGTCGCTAACCGGTTGAATTCACGGTTTACCTAGAAGTTTTGAAAATCTACAACTGTACTCGAAACACTTGCGAAACTAAAGTCATTGAGCTTGATCTCGGAAAACGGAACTTGCATGACGCGTGAATACTTCACTCGAAAGTGTCATGAAATTTCGGATGAAGCGAGATTGGAAAAACCGAACTCGCGAGTGTCGCTAAAATCAAAGCGTGCGGAATAGAGAAAATCCAAAAGCTTTTGCATTGTCTGTGACGTTCGCTCAATGGTCGAGAAAGAAAAAAATACAACACTTTGGAGCAAACGATTTTTAAGCTCCGGAGAACAAAAAACATAATAGAAAGAGAGCGACAAGAACGAGAGAGGAAAAAAAAGAGAAACAAATGGTGGCCCTGTTGGTCTCGTTGTAATTAACATTCAGGGCATTAACTTCCCGTCGTTCTAACAGAAGCGAGTTTTCTACTATTATTTTCTGAGGCTTTGCTTCGTGTTTCGCGCGGGAAGTTAAAATTCGCCATCAACCCACAATCCACTCCTCGTTCGGTGGTGGTGAGCGCACCTCTCGCGAAAAGGACCAAGAACTTTTTATATTTTTCACTCGCGCAATAAATTTACATTTTTTTCCGGCAATCTTCCTACCCGACGCGACTCCCTCTTCGAGGCATCCGCCGTGAGAATGTTTTGTTTAACATAACCGAGAGCTCGGTAACAGCTCGGACCGACGTACCAAAAGTGCCCTCTCGAATCGCTCTTCACTTTATTTCTCTTTCCTCGCAAATCCATTCCGTGTGATTTTTTATTTTCCATTTCATTCCTGGACAATACTTTTTCAATCCTGTTTTCAAAACGTTTTACCCTCCGGGTCTTTTATCTCTATAATTAAACAAAAAAAAATTCACTTTTTTAATGTAAATTCTCTCCATGTCTTTGAATTTTATACTCTTCAGGATTTTAATAAAAAATATCGAATATGAAAGGCAGTTTATAGTATAATCATGACGTGTGTATTATTGAAGATCGTTTCGTTCAAAGAAATTTCGTTCTTTTATACAACCCAAACGCAATTTTAAATTCGCTCGTCGATTTTTGCTTCCTCTTTTTATACCGCTGCGTTTGAATTTTTACCTTCAACCATGGATATTTGAATGTAAAACGTCGAATGAGAAATCTAAAAAATTAATGATTCGATCTCGACGTGTGATTATCGAAAATCGTTTCGATCGCGGAGAAACAGCTTTTTTGTCTATTCAAACGGATGTCGAATTCGCAACAGCTGAGGCAATTTTCAGCGGACATAAATCGGATCTGTCGTAGTAAGTAACGATCGGAGTGAGAGCTCAAAGGCGAGCGGAAGTCGATGCGGTGGAGAGCTCGGGATGAAAAATGATGGTCGAGAGCATATTCTCTTGTCAGAAGGATATGTATATCGATCGGAAGTTGTAGTAAACTCCGTAGTCTCCGGAGTACACGGGAATATACACGACGTTCACAATACTTTCTCATGAAATATTAATCGAGACCGATCTACTCTCCCGATCGTCCCGGATTTCACGAGGAACCGCGCGACAGCGCGAATTTCAGTTCCAGAAAGGCGGACGTGATGAGCGACGAGGAAATAAACGGGTCCGAAAGACCTCGCGATGCGTGCTCTCGTTTACGAGCTTCCGCTTTCGTGCATCTCAAATGACGAGACTGAGCGTACACTCTCGTTTTCACGAAAAAAAATTACGGTTTCTTACTTATGAAAAATTGGAAGGAAACGTCGACTGCTTAATGATGACAGATCGAATTCGTGTACATTTTCAAGATTTTTTTCTTTTTTTTATTCCAATTGACAAGGAAAATGAAAATGTATAAAATTTTGAGAAAATTGATGCTGATAACAGAGGATAAATTTTTTAGATCGAATTTTCGATGCTTAAATATCTACCTCGTAAAAACTTGAAAATTAACTAAAGATTGAAACCGATAGAGATTTACGTTTCTGAGTCTGGAAAATTGTGCCTTTGCAGGCTTTCATTATCGTGTTAGCGTGTGCCACGATCGATTCATTTGCACCATGAATCGTTGTTCAGGTTTATGGGGCGCAAGCCCGCAAGCTATTTCGCACGCAAGTGCGTGTTTAAAGCACACATACGATATAACGCCCGATTTCATGATTCAATTTTAAAGCGGTCAGAGCACCCAATGAAAGTAAAATCTTTTTAATCAGATGGTCAAAATTTTTTGAATACTTTTTTTCTCCTTTTGATAAAAAATAAAGGGTCGAAAATTTCAATTTTATCACAATCTACCCACTTCGTTTCTTAATGTCCAGATGAAGACACTTCTGTGTCCCTTCAATTCGGATCCAGTCTTTCGATGAGCTGATTCGTCCTTTTCACCCTTGCGATGCTGTCATCCCAAGTTAGCAGACCTCATTATCGCAGAATTGACGTTTACGTTCCACGTCCAAAATCCGTTCTAAATCCCGACAGTTCTTCAGTATAGATATATTACATAATAAATGAGAATTTAAAATGAACCAAGTATTGACGTTTTAATTGAAGAACAGTAATAGTTTAATAGAAAGACTGCACCAACGTCAGAGCAGGAATATTGATAAAAAGCACATAAATTGGGAGCAGATATTGTAAAATTAAGATAATTCCATCGGTCGCGGGTATCGGATTGAAAATAATGAAACGCGAAACACGGTAATTCGAAGAATAAAGGGGAAAGTCAGAGCTGTGGAAAAGCAGGGACAAACCACCGGATAATTACGAGTTTTCGCCGGACGTTCCACCATTGCCCAAAGCCCGACTATAATTCTTACGCTCTGTCCTTTGGCACCCTTATAACCAGACCGTATTTCAAATGCTGCAAAAGACAAGCCCTTTCGTTACCTGACCACTCGGTTAAATCCACTCTGGTTACTCGAAGGGCTTTACATAACCCAATCCTTTCTCTTTCCGCTCTCTCGTCTCATTCGTCGAATGTCTAATTACCGCAGGCAAATTTGAAGTCTCCGGGCAAATTGGTGTCCGAGAAATATCCAGTGTCGATCGGTGATGCGAATTCCGACTCCGGAGATTGCTTCATTTCCATAATCCCGTATCGATTCCAGGAAGCTGATATTTTTTTTTCTCGAATTCTCGTGCAAAATGAAAAGCAAAGGAAATAATTCTTTTTTTCAGATCTTCAGGTTATTGTCCAATGGCAACTGACTCTCGAGAGCGCAATCCTCGTCATTATTATAAGCCTCGATCCCCTTCAGGCAATACTCATTTGTTTGCCAGAATTCTTCATTTTATATCTCTTTCTCTTAAATCCTTGGCGTTTTCTCTTTCTTCGAGGCTACTTGCCTACTTTCTTCCTCTCTCTCTTTGCTCATTTTTTTCTGCTTCTTTTTCATCTCCTTGCTTTCTCCTTTTCTTATTGCTACCACGGTTGAAGTCATGCGCCGAGCTTTTTATAACGAAGAATTCGTTCCCTTTGTCACACAAGACCAGAGGGCCGTCACGTATTATTCTTTTCTTCCGATTCTCCTCTCGTCCATTTTTCATCCGCCCTCAGGCGAATCGTTCTAGCAAAGTTGCCCCCGTACATCCATCTCTTTGAATAGATATAACTTTGATCGACTGGATATCACAAAAATTCGACTGTTATTGGCTCTGCTTTAATTATAATTTTGTTCAACCACGTGCAAACGAAATTAAAAAAGCATCCTCTGTACATAAAAATTCTATTAAAATTTGTATCGAAACCAACATTTGAATAACAATACCAAAAATTTTATACATCAGAAAATAATGAAATAAAAGATCAGTCCAATGTTACGTAATATTAAAATTGAATTACTGTTTACTCTGTACGTCCAAATCACTTTTTCTTTTCATCATCGTTAATTAAAGATTGAAATGATAATCCAAAAATGAAGAACCTAGCCAAAATTTTTGTATAATGAAATTTAAATGAGTTATAGAAAGATATGAGTATGGGACATGAAGAGATGAGTCCAATGAATTCTAAAGAATAAATAATCCAAATTAACAATTCATATCTATCAATTTTTTAAAAATTATTTGCATAAATTGCTCATTTCTATGCTTGACGAGCAGAAGTCAAAAATCAGTATCCAACGAGTGTGTTTGCGAAATTGTATATGGATCGTCCATGAGATGAAAAAGGAGCAGGTGCACCGGATAAATACGTTTTGACAATCGTAAAAACGATTGTGACAAGCGATAATCGCCGATTTATCGTTTTATCACGCATTCGCCTGAGATGAGGTAATTTTCGTCGAGTCGCTCGTATAACGACGGAATTTATTAAACGAAAGACTCCTCCCACTTTTTTCTCATGCGTACTCATTCATGTGCATACAGAGATTTTTGTATATATAGTTTGACTTGTAGAACGCTCGCACGTAGACCGAGAGTTCGCGCTCAGTGTCACGTGTATCGTACGGCTCACCAGTGGAAGGTTCAGTATCAACTAAACCACACGCTATGAAAATCACACCGATCGTATTTCTTCTGCTTGTCGCGCTAACCGGTTGTTACGCAAGAGTAAGTCTCATTATTCTCGACTGATTGTAAACAAATTGCCGGCTATCAGAATCACGGTTTCCGGAGAAATATTAAATTCTGGATATCTTGATGATTCCTTGGATAATAATTTTAAAAATTTTAAATTGCGAAGTTATTTTAGACTAAAAATACTGTAGAATTCTTTTTTTTAAGTTAAATACAATGTTTAGTGACTGATAGCAATTTTTCTTGTTTTGCGAATATTTTTGGAAATTTGTACGAACGAAATTGAGGAATTTCGATTTTTAGACAATGCCAACTATCTGCACAAAAGGGCCTGATGTTTATTGCTCCAGGAAGGAAGATGCGAAGCTTTGTGACGTAAGTCATCATTGAAGCAGCAAAAGAAATTTATGAAAATGTTGTACAAATTCAGAGAATATGCAAATAACAAAAATCATAATTTTATTCACTTTTCCTGATACAGAAAGTTGAATTTTGCGAGCACTACGATGTTGACACTGTCGTTATAAAATCGTTACGAACAACGACTATCGGGCCTGGAGCTGGATGGTATTGGTGGGGATAAACAAGAATTGGACTCAGATGCATAATTTCTTACCAAACGAAGGACCTCGAATGCTGAACGAATGATCGAAACATTTTTTTACATAAAATTCAACTGTCATTGATTTTGTAATTTCTCTAAAGAATAATAAACTCACTCCGAGCATTATAAATTAAATATTAAGTAAATGTCCACACCTACTAAATTAACGATAGAAAAAGAATTTCATATTCTTTCACTCAACGGTTTATTTTTCCTCGTAAACTGACATTGTAATTCAACTATTAAACGGAATGGGACTAGAATTAATTGAACTCAACGAGAATAATGATATGAACTCATATTGAAATGGAATTAATATAATTATCATAAAAGGCCTTTTGTCCTTTATAAACGAGCGAGAAAATCTTTTCTCGAGGGTAGAAACGGTGCGAACGCTCCGTCAGTGTGACAGAAGCCGAACTGTCGTAAAGATTTTCTTGGAGCTAAATTCAACAGGTCCGACGTGATGCGCCCGCTTCGTTAGTAACCATCAACTCGAAGACCCTTTTAACGTCGAGATCTCTCTCGGTATACGTGCCATTCATTCAAGTTAATTGTCTCATCCTGCATTCGGGGTCTATGACTCAAGCCCGCGACGGAGCTCAGATCGCTCATGCTGAGTCAAGCGTGACGAAAGTCTTGACGTTCCCGTCGATATATCTACTCGCGTAATTTCACCCCGAGCCGACTTAGATCTGCTCCGATTACCTTGAATATATTATAACGAGCACAATTTTTTATATTAACACTTCGATGGGCGCGTGGGGTCTTTTTAGTCTTCGGACAATTTTAATTCGCGTTTTACGAATCGAACTTCCTGTACCGTTTAATATTTTTTTTTTTATAATTTCATTAACTTCTTTTAAAATGGTCGTTCGAGTGTTCAACGCTAGTCAAATGACTTGAAAAATTTTTTTTCAAACGCGTTTTTTTATATTATTAACACACATTTTATTATTAAATTTATAATAAATCGTTAAAGTACATTTTTTCAGAATATCCAGTTCAATCCAATTAAAAAGACCTTTTAAATCAAGATTTTTATCCGTCAACATCGATGTTTGAGTGACTCGTTTAAAGCTGAGAAATTTTTTAAAAAATGTGTAAAGGAAAGAGGAGTGTTTGCCAAAATGAAACTCATCGCGTCAAGTGTTCTCTTTTCAAGGAAAAGAGAGCCGTTATCCGAAGTTTTCGCGTCGTCGTATTTCGCAGTAACTTAATTTGTCATGAAGAGAGAAAGAGCAGGAGGAAAGTGCAAACTCGCGGACTCGATGCTGAAAGTGTTTCGTAAGGCGGAAAGTAAGGGCGCGTAAAGAAAGAAAGAAAGAAAAAAAAAGAGTTTTCGAAGTCGCGAGAGGGAAGAGTCCTCAGAATTCGCGCGAAGTATCGTGATCCGTAAAATCCGGAATCTCCGCGCGCACGTAGAGAAAACTGAAAAAAAGTCGTCGTCGACGTCGCTTCGACGATCGGAACTACGAGTTCTAAATTACGGAGGTCTTTGCCTCCAACTAGTTACAACTTTTTCCATCGCACAAAACTCGGCTAATGCGCGCATTCGTGTGTCGGGAAATCTTCTCACTTTCTCACTCGTCGCTGTACGCGCGCATTTTCCTTTCTTCGCTCCAATCTCCGAGGCTCCCTTGACACGTTAGCAAATTCGATTTACTGAATTTCCTCTTAAACGTCAAATCCTTGTCTCGCGCGAAATAACCATTACTCGAAAGCGAAATTTCAATTTGCCTCGATCGCAGAGATTTCAGATCGAAACGAATAAAAGTGTATCGACGAAGTTCAAAAACTTTTTTACACTCCAAAACGTTCCTTCAAAATATATTCGTATACACAAGAATCCGATCGATTCGCGTGATTTTATTCATAAAAAATGAAAATAAAAAAAAATCGAGTCTCAGTGTGATGTTCCGTAATCCCGTGCAGACCCTTTTCCTTTTAGCAATTTGGTTCAATCCACGTAACTAGTTTCTCACACGGATTTTGTGTACGTAGCGGGCTTCCTAAGTCGGCGTGTTCTTCCCGGAGCAGATTTGAGCACGTATAAGCAAGGGAGGAAGGTCGCACACGACACACGTTGCGGGCTTTCTCGTTCGATATAGAATTTAGGTCGTCGCTATACGCGAAATTAGCATCGCATATCTTCATACCGATCGCACGGATTGCTCAGCACGCTCCAAACTATTTAGAAACTGTGCGCGAAACTTGATCCTTATTTACAATTTGCGTGCCCGTGACGATCGAGACAGATTTTTGGCAAAAATGTCATTGGTCCTACCAAGATCTGACAATATTTCCGAATAAATACGTCATTCTGGGGCTTCTTGATTCTCAGCGAGAAAAAAATTTGATTTTTTAAATTAAGAATTTTCAGATTATGAATGTGAGAAATGTGGACAGAAAAAAAAGGATTGCAAAGTTTTGAGGCTTCAGCGTTTTGTTACAAGATTATTAGACTTGAGGATGTTCTTGCGGACCGTGTGTGACTCAAATTAGTGTATGCAGGTCGTCTCAAAGAAGGTTTGTTCAAATTTTCAAAAAATCCTAAGAAATCGAAAAAACTATAGAACTACCCCAGCTATGAAAAATCTTGAGGTCTGATATATTTTTACATCAATTTAAAACAAAATTTCGTATCTAAATTTTGTATTGTTCAATGTAATCCGTGTCTTTTTCGCCTTCACACAAGGTCTGGAAAATTCGATTACACCCCAATATCTCGGTCATCCCTTGGAGGTCGAGGTGGGTTTACTCTCGTGGCTGGAACTTGATGAACGAACGAATTGAGTTGGTACAGAAAGAGCGAGAGAGTCGTACACGTAGGAAAGACAGAAGGAATGAGAAAAGGGAAATGTAAGGATGAAACGAGATGTAGTGGAAAGAGAAAAAGCACGTGCCAGGGGCAGGGAAGGACACGTAATTTGCTGGACGATACTCGTGGAATACTAGACGAGGACGAAAGGTTCCTGGTTGTCTGACTGGCCCACCGGAGCTTCCTCTTCGGTGGCTCTCTCTTCCTCTGTTTCCTGGTTATTGCTCCACTTCAATTCTTCCTCCGTCCTCTCTCTCCCCATTTCCCTAAAGTAGGTTACTGTGATTGTGATGTCACTATGCGGCAACCCAGTTATTCCGACACTGGTCTCGACATTGTCTATCTATATTTCCCACTGCGGTAAAACACTCCAGCAAGCCAGAAAAGCTGCTGTACGTCCCCTCCCTCCTCATCCCTGCCCTTTCGCGGTTCACAGACGTTTTTTCCTCAAATCTTCCTATTTTTCGAGATAAAACCTGCAATAAAAAAAGAAAAGGGGAAATCGACCCCTAAAACTAATATCCTTCGAAGAACGTGTCCGGAATTGAAAGAAGTCCAAAAACGTCGAGTTTATTGAAAAACTTTCGCTTTCGTTTGACTGTCGAAGTTCAGGTGTTGAATTATTAATTAGTAAATTTTATATAATATCGTGAATCCTTGAAAACCACAAATTCTACTTTATTAAAAAAATACCAAACATAAAATTTAGGAATAAATATTGGATTAATTTCTTATTTAAGTATTCGTCCATGAAAGAAATTTTCCTTCTCTTGCAACGATTCGAGACTCGTCAGGAATATGAGACTTGATTTGAATAAATTATATCCGGGAAAGTTTGCCGATAAATATTGTTGTCCGGATGCTGAAATGAATGGTCGGCGAGAGATCGTATATACGTCGTTCAAAGTCTGTTTGTCTCTGATTCACACCGGGGAGAACTCTCTTCGCTCCGTCTCCCGGTGGTTTCTCCCGATTTTCACAGAATCTCCGTCTCCGGGGCTCTCTCGGCGAGTCTGGAAGAACAATGGCACCGGTATTTGGCTCTGGTCCAACGAAATGGTCCTCCATCTCTCTTTTTCTCCCTCTCTCTTGCTCATCGTCCGACATTTCCTCGGTTTCGAGGAGGGAGATAGGGCATGTCCTTGCACTCTCCCCGAGAGTCAGGGCGAGGGACTTCTTATACGAATTGCGCCATCGACTCAAACAGCACTCAACTCTCGTACGTTTAATGCACAATGGAAATTCATAAGGTATATAAGGATCCTGTCCAGACATTCGTCGGCTCTCCTCGGGGTCGTTCACTCTCAAGAAATTATAAAAAATTCCTCAAAAACTGAGAATGAGAGTCATGAATCGTTCTATCGTTATTTATTAACGGCACTGAGCGCAACGAGAGACGACTTTTCCTCCCTGTTTTATGTAGTTAGACAATTTGCGAGGATTTCGAAAAGTTGGACTGAGTGTGAGCCGCATAAAGTCTCCGGGATCGAAGTCCGAGCCAAATTGTCTTGGACCTTATAGTTCAGGGCAATCCGAGAGGATTTGTCGAATCTGCTAAACTTTTCTTTTGATATTATTTAAAATGAAGTTTTCACTTTAAAAAATGGATTCGGTTTTGATGTTTATTTCGTTATGACGGAGAAGAAATGGTCGGTCGAAATATACGGAAATAAAAGAGGGAAACAAGAGTCGGGTAGATAAAAAAGTGTATGCATGTATGTATAACTGTATGTTCCAGAGCTCTCGCTGAATGCTCGGAAAAAGTGAAGAAGGCGAATTTCGCTGGAGCACGACTAAACCTCCTGCGAAATTACTTCCTTTCTGCTTCGCGTTACAAAGACTCTCCGTGATATTTGCTTTCCCATCCGACACAAAAGAAAAACAAACTGAAAGGGAAAAAGAAAACGTCTCAAAGAACATTTACGCAGTGAACTCACGTGTGTAGAATTAATTCCCAAAAAAGTGCTTCCCAGTGCAAAAAGAAGTGAACTGTGGAAAAACTTTTTTTACAAATAGTTTGACGAAACAAAATTAAAAACTCGAGGATGAGCACTCAATCTGTTGAAAAATTTACTCCAGAGTAAACTTTCAAAAATTATGATCAATCATCTGTATTTACTCTCTACTGTTCGGCTGGAATATTTTATTTATTCAATGAATTTGTCAAAAAATTATAGTAAATGAATTCAGTCAATATGGTTGACTTATTCAAATATAAATTTCAATCAAAGCAAGAAAATTGGTAGAAAATATTCAACGAATTTGGAACTTTCATATTTTCACTCGTAATGAATGAAAATGAATGAAAAAAGAAAATCGAGATGTATAGGAGAGGGCGAGAATTTGGCGATATCAAGCTCACATTTCTCGGGCAAGCGAATGTCGTTGTCAGACTTACACGAGCTTCTAAATGACGAGTGGAACGTTAATGCAAGGAAAATAGGAAAAGGGACAGAGCGGAATAGCGGACTCGTAATTTCCCGTGGGTGAGAACCGCAGAGGGTCTGCCGTGGCTCGATGTTTGCCGCAAATTCTTGCGGTGCCTCGCGCACAGAGAGTATACCCGAGAATTCCGCTTGTTTGTGCCCGACGTACCTGAGAGGTCTATCACGGGACTGCTATCATTGCTGGACGTGTTCTACCATGAATCTGTAATACAGGAAATGCACATGTCACTAGTCCTATTCCTGAAACACGAACCAACGAATGCATCAAATTTTATGTTCGGATTTCACGATCTATCCCGGTAGAAAGTTTCTACTTTTTATCAAGACATCAAAGTCCTCGGTAATAGAAGTGAAATTTATTTTTTAGAAAACAGAGATTAATGCAAAAAATGTATCAGAAATTAAACTTATTTTATCAATTCAAAGTGAATGATGGGTTTCCAAAGTTTGAGTCTTAGGTCAGTAGCTGAAAATATAAATTTTATTATTTTAAGAATGCATTTTTTAATTTAAACATTTTATGACAAATTACAATATCTATTACATAAAATTATTTTCCAGTTATTTATTTTCCTGATATACGAAAAATATTTCCAATATCGAATTATCCAAATATAAAACCAATTTTGAATGTCCTCCAAAAATACATAACTAATAACCGATTCCATTTCGCGATTAAAATCAGAATAATTTCGAATTTCATTTTCCAATATCATTCAGAATTTCTCTCAGAGCCAAAAATTTCGCAAAAATGATTCTCTATCGCCAAAATCGTGATGAATTTTTGATATCCCGAAAAATATCCGCAGCGCAATTTTTCTGAGCTTCAGAACTTTGAAGTACAGCCAGAGGATCGTTACTATCTTGAAGGATAAAAAAAAGGTCAAAAGAGGTGCTTGGAAATAATCCACGTCTATGCGCGTAATCTCGTAATCCTTTTGGGCTCGAGAGTGTTGAACTCGAGTAAAAGCTATTCGAAGAAACGTGGAACACACATCAAGAGCGAAGTACGATGTCCCATGGAAGGTGGAAAAACCGTAGAGAAGGAAAATGATAAAAAAATCCTCGTAAAAAGCCACGGGGATAATCTCTGGTGCGCTCTTGAAAGGAAATGTGCTCAAGCGCGTATGTATATATGTCGTATGTAGATTAAAGCCTTCCTTTTTATACTGTTTTTCCCTCAAGCGTGGAATCCTCTAATACACTTTTACCGACCAGAAGAAAGTTTCGCATTTTGTTTGAGAGAAAGGACGCACAATAAAAGTGACAAATTTATTTCTATTTTTTTTATACATTTTGGATACATATGTAAGGGAAGAGCGAGCTTCATTTTGGTGATGAGAAAAAGTTCGAGTCTGATAATATGTCAATCGTTATAAACGTGTGTCTTCCTGCAGAGAAGATCGAGTATTTGTCCAGCAGGAGCGGAGAAAAAGAAAGTTTGCCGAAAGTGCGTAATTTCTTCCTTCCGGAAAAAACTTCCTGGAAGCCGAAACGATCGCTTCTAACTTAGGGGCGAAAATCGACCATGACGAACCACGTGCAATCAACTTCACTCTCCCCAGCCCTTGATTCGATTGTGCCAGCCGAATGAGCGTTCCTGTGCGTGCCAGAATTAGAGACGATGAAAATGGGATTAATCAAAGCTTATTGAACTTAATGAAGAAAGTATCTATTGATGGTCAATTGCTGTCAAATCAGAGAAAAATAAGGAACAACAGAAGGAAGTAAAAATTAGGAAATGATATACAAAGATCATTATTTTTAAAATAGCAAAATGAAAAAAACTCTTCTTCGAATTTAATTTTTTAAAAATTGAATTTATTGTAAATTTATATTAAAATCTCTACTATAAAATATAGTAAAAAATTATTTTCTATTTTTAACGTTAAAAATTTCGTGAATCTCATTACCATTTTAACTCCTACATAAACATTTATTATTTATTACACTCAATTATTTATCCACGAGTAAAAAAAACCGTCACAACAGTCACTATATTTTTCGTAGGAAATAAAATACTGAAAAAGAAGTGAGTTCCGTACACGGGAAGTAGGAAGTTAGATTTTAGGGTCGAAATAATAAATAAGGACAGAGATTGAGAGATTAGGAACGAAAAAAGTAGACACACGGTGGTATGGGAAGGGAAAAATGCGGAAAGAGATATCAGATTACGAGTGGAAAGCTCAATCTCGTTATTGACACGAGGGTGTGTTCTCTCGAGTGAGCAATCTACCGAGATGATTTTATATAGGTTTTTCCAGCCTCCCCGCGCGTCCCCATTCACGCCAGTTGCGTTATTTATGAAGCGTTTACCAAATTGGAAAAAATCAGCCGATCGAAACCACGAGGCTCCCTTCGGATTCTCTTCATCGAGGGATTATTCAATGAAGTTTGACCTCTGACATTGCCGGGCTGGAGAAAAAAAAAGAGACGAGCGAGGATATGGGCTCGTCATTCGTATATATAAATACACATATATCATATTTTCAATATAGGAATTTATATATACGTTTTCTACACGAGAAGGACGAACAATCGGCCGCAATAGAATTTACAAACGGGAGAGAGATTGAATGAATTTCAATGTGCAACGCGCCGTCGTTATTCATATCGAAAATTTTCCCGTTTTACGTATCGAACGAAAATCCAATGTAAAGATAAAATCCGAGCCATTTTCAAAATGATCGGTCCTCGTGAATATTGATACTGGCTGGAGGATCCTGGAAAAATATAAAAAGGAATCCCCCGCTCACGGGCTGAGTGCTCGTGGATTTAGGGAGGAAAAATGCGATCACTGATAAAAAATTCAGCACGATCTACTTTCGATGGTCCCAAAATCCATTTAAAAATCAATAATATATAAATATTTAGATGGATTGAAAGATTTTTTATTCAAAAAAGCTTCGCGACATTTTTTTCTCTGTAAAAAATAATTAACCCTCTGCGTAAAAGGAATTACGAAAAATTATCTTGAAAATAATTATGGCTCAGCCCTTCATGAATAATGCAAAAAAAAATCGTCCCTGAGTCACGAAGTTCTTGTACAATCTTTGCGAAAAAAATGGCAAAATTATATCTATCTACGTCCTTCTCTTTATCTGTGAAGATCGTTGACCCCGCCCGATATATCAAGTCGATATCCCTGACGTCACGCGATAACGCGACGTTTTCTCCGGGAAAACATCGGTGCTCGTTCGCATTATGAGAATAAATGTGAGTAATGACGAGCCCGGCGAATCTCGATGAGACACAAACGAATGAGAAATCGTTTCCATTCGCAAAAAGGGAAAAAAATCGGATAAGTTTCATTTCTACGCATTTCGTTCACGCTGGTGGAGGAAAAAAATAAAATACGCTCGCATCCTTGATGATTTTTTCGGGGAGCGAAAAAGATATCCTTCTTACGTAATTCACAAAATGGACCACGCACTGACTCATGCCCTCGTGTGTATTTTCTTTTATTCGAGATTTATTCATCTTCTCCCTAAGAGCGAGGATCGTAAAACATTTTTTTTCGCCAAGTGAGCGCACGTAAATTTCATCGATATACGCGTACACCCCGTTTATTATTTATCGAGCATAATTGCGAGTGAGCAGAATTCGTGAAATTCTTCCTAGAGTAAATTCGAACTCAAATACTGACGTTTCGAATTCACCAAATTCCATTAATTTCTCATAGCTAATTTATCCATTCAATTATTCCAGAGAAATCTCATCATTAGGATATTATAAGCTAAATTGAAGTGAACACGTTGAAATATGGAATCGAGAATTTTGATCAATTATTTGAACGATTTAATTAAAAATTAATTGAATTTTTTTCAATCTTGGTGTCTTAATGAATTTTCTTCCACATTATTCGTTTAAATATTAAAATAAATCAAATTGGGGCGAATACACGCTTAAATGATATAATGAATCAATAATTTATATTTATCATGATGTAAACATTTACATGCATTAAAAATTACTTAAATTTTTTATGTACTTTTTGGGCAATTTCATAAAATCGCGCCTCCTCGTCACTCGTCTCTATAAACTTTTTCCTCCCCATTATTCGCTTGATTTCGTAATAATTTATCACCTTTCGCGGCAATTGAGAATCGTCATTCCATAACATCCTGTGTCTGATTCTCATCCCCTCGATAAAATTCTCACCCGGGACATAAATCGTCGTTGGGCCCGGGACAAAACGCCGTTTGTCGAGGAAAAGAAAGAGAGAGAGGGAATGAATTACTCGCCGCGAGAATTCAATGTGGCAAGGCGCACAATCCATGCGCTCTTTCCCTTTATGCATTTCCCCCGTTCTTTCCACGTTTCCTCGCATTTTCTCTCCATCTCTCTCTCTCTCCTTATCCTTTTCTCTCTATCAAGAACGAGAGAGCAGAAAGCCTAAGATTTATTCACCAGTGATAGTCACACAGTAACGCGACTCGTGACGTTTTTCCTCAAAAAACGAGAGAGATAGAGAGAGGAAAACCGTAGGGCGTCCGCAACCACCCGCGGCGAGGGACCTTCCGAATTCCATAATAGAGAAATCTCGTACCCCCTGGAAATGTGGTGAATATGGCTAAAAAACTTGGCAACAGAAGGGCACAACGAGGCATAATCGAGTCTAAGCACTCGATATCCTTTTGATATTAATCCGCCAAGAAATTTATATAAATACATTTGTAAGGGCTCTCGAGGCGGTTGACGCAGTCTCGTATTTCCGAGGGTGAAAGTTTCCTCGTATAATCCCGCTTTTTCTCTTTTTATTTTCTTTATCCCACAATCTTTTTTCTCTCTCCTTTCTGTTTTCATATTTTTTCTCTCGGCTTAATTTTTTGTCTCTCCCTTTTTTTGTCTCTCTCTCTCGGAGAAAAATGATACACGGAAAAGATTTTCTTACAACGTTCTCTACTTTTTTCCTTCGAGCATACGCACATTGATACGAAATTTTCTATACACAAACTCACGCGAATAAAATAAATCGCTCGGACGAGAGCGCATGCACGGACGTGATTGTCCCTTGCTCGTGAACCCGAAGAGAATCACGTTCTTTTTTTTCATTCTCTCTCTTCCGGGCGAGAGACTCGGAGGGCTAGGAAAATGAAGGGGAAAAAAACGAAGGAAAAGTATATAGTGGGGAGAGGATAGCGCGTGATAACTATTCTCTGCTCCCCAACGGCTGATATTCAGACATGTAAAAATAAAATGAATGCAATAAAAAGGAGAATTCGTGTGGTCTAAGATGAAATTTATATCTTCATTTCATTTCTTCTGCGAATTTTAGCTTTTTGACTTCGTCAGTTATTGAAGATGCATCGATATATAGATATATAAATATATTTTGATACATTAGGGGATGGTATATAAAAATGTGTGGATTATGAGATTGATAAACTCCAACAGCGTTTGACGATTGAATTCGATTTTAATTTAAGGGGTTTGATCTGAACCACCTTAACTTAATTATTCTGATTTTACTTATTCTTGTGAATCATCACGAAAATGTTTCAACTTTTGAAAATTTAGTTATTTATTACTATTCTCGTTTATTTATAGTTATGCAAGATACAAAAACTATCGCAGTTTGTGACTCCATTTTTATTTATCATCCAGTTATATTTACTTTCATTTGCTGTATTTTGTACTTTATAATTTTATTATTATCGTTATTTGTATCAGTAACGTGATAAGGGAAAAAATGGTCTCCCGGGAGCGGAGACACACGCTGATCCCGAGGATACGCGACGTCTTATGTTATAGCAAAGATTAAAATGCTCGAGGAAGTAAGAAGATGATGAGAGCCTTGAGGATACGAACTTTCCGTCTATACGTGTATGTGCTCTCTCCTGATCCTTGCTCCGTGTTCCTCTCGACGACGCTTTCTTTTTTCCTCTTTTCCTCTCTCGAGGTTCCCATGCCAACGACACAGGGGAAAGATAATAAGTTGCAAGAAAAGCGGAGCGAACGGTACATAAGATGTTCGGTCATTCGCCAAACTTTTAATAGCACCCAACGCGAACATTGCAATATAACATCGAGCCTCGCACACGCTCAGTTCCGAGCTTATACTCTGCGTGTATATACATATATATTTGTGTACAGCAAAAAAAGGCTGTACTGCCTATTTATAGTAATTGCACTTCGAGGATAAATTCGAATGAATCGCGAATTCTTATTGCCAAGAATAAAATCTCATTCGGAGGCTCTAGATTTCTTTTTCTGCAGATTTTTGCGACAGGTTTTGCTTTGATACTTAATTTTTCGGTATCGGAAGTTTTGGTCTCGTCATTTTTCCATTGTCTACGAGCCAGGAATCCAATTTTCCATGAATATTATTCATCCATTTTATGCGATTTTTTTCTCCAGAGAATTTCGCGATTCAGATTTTTTCCATCTGAGTTTTATGATTTTTTTTTTCTTTTTTTTTTCAAGTTAAAAATGGAGAGTTGCATTCTCACAGAAAAATTCGAAATAGGTAGTCGACGTTCTTTCGCATTTGCCCATAAAAAAATTTACCAGGAATTGAATTTTCTCAACTTGATTTTTTTATCCGTTTTGTGGTTCGTGCATCGTGTATGTATTTTTGTTATTCGATGCATTTTTCTGGAAAGAATTTTCCGATGCGCATTTTTTAGTTAATCTTTTGCCCTACTTTTTGCTTATTAATGCATTTTTTTTCTCATTTTGTTTAGTAAAAAATGCAAGGTACGGTGCATAGATCTCGCGGAGGACTTCGAAATGGGCATGAATCGCACACGTTACCGACACCCTCGAAATTTATCGAGTATAGAAGAATCGTCGCGTAAAATAAACGAGGCGCGCGGCTCGAATTCACTCGTGACCTGAATATCTCGAGACCGTGTGCCAATGAATCTCAGGCCTTCCTATCTCCCGTGTTCCCAATGTCCTATATATATTTTATTTCCCTTTTCTCCTTTTTTTTCACTCTGACACATAATAGAAACGGCGCAGAGGGGGATTAAAGAATTTCTGGCACTATTTTCACTGAGAATTCGAGAGCAAAGATAGTTTGGGAGCAAAGAATTTACGGTTCAAAGTAAATCTTGGAGGATTTATTTATTTTTCAAGCATTAGAGATTAAGAATTGTTTTTAATTTTACGCATTTTTGTGCTCGTTTCGAATTTGCGAATTCTAATTTCTCAGTAACCACTTTCTAATCGTCGTAAAATTTGTACACATCTCTTAAATTCTTCACACAAAAAAAATTTTCAGAATTTTTCATTTTTCCCTCGATAAAAAGAACAATTTTAATTTATATTCTCATTTTTCAGTAAATCATTCTATATAGTTTTGGTTATGTTTATAAAGCAATAAATCGGCTTCCTTATGAACGATACAGATGTTTTTCCGGATAAGTAATTATGAACAAAGTAGGACCGAGAAACTTCTCCCTCCCAGATTCTCAACTCCTGGCTGAATTATTAATCACAACTGTGTGTGTGAGCGCATTTGCAGATATAAAAAAAAAGTTCGGGGGTGTGTAAGAAGCTGAGAAACCGCACGGAACCCCTGAGACAGCGAGAAAAGTTAACCCCAAGCCTCTAACGCGAAGCAATATTAATTTTCCTTGGGAAGCCCCGAGCGCTCTTTTGCCACATTCTATAACAAACTCGCACGCCGTCGAGCGCGATCTCCAAAGCATTAAATCACTCGGCTCTCTCTCCCTGCCCGCGACTCCAACGATTAATTCATTATGTCTTTAAATTTGTACAATTAACACAGTCCACGATTTTCCCATTTCTTACAATTCCATTTTTTTTTCTGTTCCAGGTAAGAAAAATCGAGGATCGTGAATTTGACGTTTCTTCGCATTATTTTTTTCCCAGACAGGAAAATATTTGTTCAATGACGGGTAAGTGATTAATTACGAGAGCGATCATTCATCTCGGAGTATCGACGTAAAGGATGATGTATGAGTTTTTTTAAAATGAAAATGCAATTAAAAATAAATTATAAATTTTTTTTCAAATGTCGAGTTTCGCGTGCGAGGACAACGATGATAATATATGTAAATAATAATTAAAAATAAATGACATTTTAAGAATAAGGTGGATCGTGCGACGGTAAACAAAATTGAGGACGGGAAAAAAATGAGTATTCGTGACACGAAGGTGTAATTTGACGTTTCTAAATGTGCCGAGGAAATGGAGTCGAGGGGCGAACGAGTACGTAAAACAGGGATTCTCCACGCCGGTAAGGTTTGTCATTAAGGGCAAAAACGTTATCTCAAGGGTGCTCGAATTCCACAGGTGGCCACGGAGCCTCAATTATCGACCATTCGACACGACGAACACACCTCGTCGCGATGCAATAAAATTCAAATAGAGATCTGACATAATGCCTCATTAAAACGAACAATGAATTTACAAATGCGGACGAAAAACAAATTTCGCCTTTCGCACTCTCGGTTTCTTCGTTTTTAAGCTCTGGTCCCTCGCTCTGTTATTATCGACGTGTCACGAAAGGAAACGATTTTCTCTTCTTTCGGTTTTAACTGTAAATGACAATTTAAAATGTAATAAAAATGGAAATAAAAAATAATATTCTGGGAAAATAAATTCAGATTGAAACTTCCGACATTCGTGACAATTTCTCTTCCTCGAGTAATGAACGTAATGAAAATTGTGAAGCAGATTAAAATAGTATATACGAACAAAAATGAATGAAATATATTTTCGAATATGAATAAAAATTTATTCTAAAAAAAAAATAAAATAAAAATGTGCCCCATACATACAATTACCGAGATTACAATTTTATCGTCCGTTCGTGACTATTTTCGTATTCGTCGAGATTATTAAAACTTTTTACAGTTTCATAAGAAAAAGGAAAGAAAAACGTGGAATAAAATGTCGAAACTTCTCAGAACTTTTATTCTCTCTTCTTAATATAAATATCGACGTTTATTCGTATCTTTGCTCACGAATAATCTTTTCCATTCCGTCTCTACATTATACGAAAAAGAGAACATTTTATTACAGGAAAATTGCAACAAAAATAGTTTTTCAAAGGCTCTACTTTCCTTGCACGAATCTTTTTTGTCATGGCATTCCGGAATAAATACGACCGTGAATTATAAATCGAGTCTTTCCGTGCATATCTGCGATCAGATTGTATTCTACAAGTTAATCACACAGTGAGTAAACTGTCGAGCGGTTTATTTCACGAGAATCGATTTGCGCAGCAATCAACCCGGATCTGTGAAAACATGGAAAAAAGCTTCGGGTATTATTTTTTTCCTCATTTTCCATAGAAATGATCAACCTAATGTGTACCCGAGCACGTACACAGGAATGTCCAAATGGACAAATAACTGCTCGAATTTTTGGACAGATCGAGAAAAATAGTATACAGGGGCGGAAAAAAATAAGGGAAGGAAACATTTCTATATTGTAACAAACATATACGAAGATCAATGATAATCGAGAGAAAGTTCCAGCGCGTTATCGTTCCGGGATCGTTAAATATTCATCGGTGAGTCGAATCGTCTTTCTTCCCCCCCTTCCATCCCCCTCTGTGGTGTTCTTTTCTTTCACCAAAGCCGGATACCATAATCCACAGCGGTAATGTGGCATCGACCCCTCTGTGTCTCGTTACGGAATAAATATACGCGAGGGAGGAGACCAGAAGGCATACAAATCTTGTGTATATGCACGTTATACGCAAACATATGTACAGTCATATACAAAATTTTAAAAATTTTGCTGTTTTTATTAAAATTTAAAAAAATTTGTTATACACGTATTGGTAAGGGTGTATTGGAGATAACTGGAAACGGTGGTGAAAATGAATTTTCTTCTCTAAAAATACGTGAAAATTGATTAAAACGATGAGGTTTGTTGATATTTATTTTCTACTATCAGTACACATGTTAATAATTGACTTCAAACAATTTTGTCTAAAATTTTTGTTTTTTAATTGTTTAAGCAATAAATAATATAATAATTCAATGTAATATCATTGTAAATAACAATACAAAATTTCAACTTTCTAACAAAAAAACGAAGACTAAAAATTTAACGATTCATTATGAAAAGTCACTTTTGTCAGAGATTGTATCTCCAATTCATCGTGTAGACACAAATTTCTTTATTTATTTTTCTAAATTATTTTTTCATCATAAAACGCATCATGGAAGATGATATGCATTTATCTTAAAAAAATGCCGTACAGAATTATATTAAGAGATGACGTTGATCAGATAGAGAGGACAGCAAGTACCACGCGCAAGAGAGAATGAGTTCTGTGGCCGAAATTTGGTCACAAGAGCGAGTGAGGGGTGGCTCGGAATCTCGAGTGTCTCGTTCAGGACTCGCATTCTTGTCCACTCGTATTCTTTTGTTCGCTTGTGCATGAAAACCGTTCGTATGACAATTCTCCTGGTTGCTGTACAAGTTTTTGTTACATTGACTCTTTCCAGGGTGGTTCGGGGGTTCATTCGCCTCCCGCGTGTTTTATATGTATACATAGATGCACACTTTTGAGAATTCGTCTGTGCATACAATGCTCTTAGTTACGTTGTGCAATATCATTGAGGAGAGGGACGAGACGAAAAAGAAGTTGGCAGAGTACATATAGAAACCCTTAAAAGTAGGTACCTCTCTCGTTCCGGAGACTTTTTCGTCGACTCGACGAGCAGGAGACAAATAAATGACTATACGAAGAACCGAGCATTTTATTTTTATTTCTCGTTCACTTTGTGTTTCTCCTATTTTCTTGTTTTGTCACACCCAAACTCAATTTTGATCTTTAAAAGAAAAAACTTTTGAAAATTTATTTATATAATTTTTTGAACTAAAAATTTGAGTAGAATTTTTGATTTGCAGTTGTGTTTTTTTTTAACGAAATTGTTGAGAAATTTGTCGCAGTTTTTTTTAGTATACTTACGATGAGTTCTGGAATGAAAAAAATTTCGGGAATCCCCGAGGGCAATTATTTCTTGCGTGTAACTTTATCCCGGTCTAGGCGTACTTTGTCACCTTTTCATTTCTCTCATTTTCCCTTTTCTCCGTACCCTAAGTAACATAATACTCTTGTAATCGTATTCCATTGTCCGCAAAAGCTTTTACGAATGGCACGCCATTTGCAGGACACGTGCAAACCTGAAAAATTAGGGGTTCGGAATTTAGCCGCCTCGAGGCATTACGAAAAAAGCTTCACTTGAAATTCTCGACACACGAAGGGCATCGTTTCCAACTGCCAAATGGCATCGTTCAATTCATTCCACTGATATTCGTCTATTTCTCAAATGAAACGGAAAAACACAATCCCCACTTCGATATTTTTCTCAATATAATATGTCTAAAGACACCGCAGTGTCTTGACGCCAAAAGTAATACAAAAAATCGTAAAGATTCCGTGTCTTTTTTACAATAACATTCAATTTTTAAAATTTTTTTTAAATTAAATTTTTGAAAAACCTCGACTGAGGGAAAAACGAAAATTTTGGAAAACTCAATTTATTCTGATCTTTTATTTCAAACGTGACATTCGCGATCAGCAGAAGATTTCCGATTGCATAAAAACATTTATTCTATGAAGATTTTTTATTGTTTCACATATAAACACGTTTTCTCTCACCTTCTCACTTTGCCGAATAAAAATTAGTTCCGCTTCGTATACAAATCATCCTTTGACGTTTCTTGCACCTGCAATTTCGGTCTTGTTTCTTTTCCTGGGTTTCTCGTCTTTACTACATTTTTTTTTCAATTTTCTCAGTCCCCGGTGTCTCTTGCATCTCCAGAGCTCATCCCAGACGCCCGGGCCCAGGTGTATACATTTTACTTTCCTTCCACCTGGAAAGCGAAGCGGAAAGGGACATGAAAAGACCGAAGCGCAAATTTTCTTATGCAAACCTTTCCTCGAGACTCCTTCTTATCGATGCAGGTTAAATGTAAAATAGTGCAGTGAACCAGGCTACTATCTCCATTTTCTTACTCGTTCCTCTTATAACCATTCCTGTATAAACATTTTACAATTGACTCTTTCACGATATTGATAAAAAAAATGTATAAAAATAGTAATTTCTGATTATAATTAAATCGTGACGAACCGGAAATATTTTAAATATTTACGTCATGATTTTCGTGAAGTGAAAATATCAATTTATTGTGCTCTTTCGCAGCCAATGAAAATTCAGTGGTAACTCTTTTCATTCTCGAGACATTTTTTTTCCTCGCTTTTTTTCCCATGTGTTATGCATACGCATACATTTTTGTAGCCGTGTCTTTACTTAAGCGAAATATGGCGTGTACCTTGATGCACTTCACACGCTTGAGTGCATTTTTAATATTATACATGTGTAGAGGGTACTTGGAATATCTTGAGAGCTTCACGGACGGGTTGCAAAAGATGAGAAAGCTTTTTAGTTCGGAAGAAAGTGCGGGCATCATCTGGTCTCTTCAGCAGAAGATTTCGAGACTTATTTTCTTGGAGTACAATTCAATTAATATATTTTTACTTAGTATAACTTTTTTTAAATTTAGAATTATTATTTAAAACTTATAATTAACTATATTTAAAAAATATGAGAAAAAATCGAATTTTTTTCTCATAAAATTAGTTTCTTATATAAAATATTCAAGATAAAATTTATATCACTCATAACAGTTTCTTTATGCTAAAACCGAATTTATTTTTCGTTGGAAAAAAAATTCTATCTATGCATCCGCAGTATCAGAATTTTCTCCTTTTCGGCTTATTCCAAATTCCCATAAGAATTTTCCGCACATTCGCTCTTGCGAGCATCGTTTCGACTACGATGAGAGTCGAGCTTTGCGGTTCATACGGAGCTTTCGTTCGCTAAGACGCAAGATAAATATTTTAGTATGTGCTTAAGTCTCGTTCCCGGATATTCAGCGAACTCCTTCGCCATCTCTCTCTCTCTTTTTCTATAGGAAGGATTGTCGAGCTCTCTCTCCTCTTTGACCATCACCAACATACAAATTTCTCCTTGTGCTTTGATAATGAATAATTTAATACTTTTCCCTTCGCATGCGAACGGTTACACGTGCTCCTGAGCTGGTGAATACTCGTCCACATTCTGGATACATTCTCACGAGCCGGCTCGGAAAACTTCCCGCCGAGTTTGCGAACCTCGCGCATAATTACGTAAATCGTCTTGTACACGATGGACGCTGAAAGAACCCTTCCTGAAACGTACACATAATATACACGTACTCGAGCCACGGAAAGTGTCTATTCTGTGACTTTAACGTCAAACGCCAACTTCTTACCCTCATCATTTTACGCCACTTTTTTCACCTCCGCAGCCTCTTGTTTATTTGTCGAAAATATATTTTGAAGGTAAAGTCAACGAGTCAGTATTAAGTGTAAGATAAGTAATTATAAATAAACGAGTGTGCCAAGTGAACGCTGGGCTCGTTCAGATGAAAATGAATTTGCAAATTTAATTAACGTTTTGACGTTTCGCAGTTATAAAATAGAAACAAAAATTGAATATTCTTCCTATACGTGAGGTGTACGTTGAAAGAACTTTCAAAGCACGAGGATATAATACGTACTCGAGCCACGAGAAGTGACTTAATACAGAAATCCAACTTTTCAGTCTTTTTCATTATTTAATCTATTCATTCTTTTTTTAACATTCCCTTTTATTGTCAGATTTTTAAAAACATATTCAGCATATGTTAAACAGCTACTTTATAAGTATGAATAAACTTTCCACTCTTGAATTTGAACATTTAAAATCTTTTCGTTTTTTTTTACTCTTGAAATATTTCAAGCACATGCTTCATGAATTTCCATTTTCCCATTACTCGGTATGAAAAAAAGGGAAAATGACGACAGCATTTATTTCAAATGGTAATGAAAATTAATTAACCGCTTGACGTTTCAAGCTAATTTTCATAAATCAAAAAAAATATATTTTTGCAGCCTCCGATCGATCGAAAGTACGAGAGAATATGTAAAAAATAATATTCGTCATTTCGACAGTTTTTTCGCGTGCGTGGTGAAGCTCATAAAAAAAAGGGCTCGTGTGGTCGTAAAAAATATGTAGGGATTGGCGCGATAACGAGAGAAACCGTATGCAAGTGCGACCAAGGGAAAAACGGAGCTTTAAAGAACACTGACAGCAAACACAATTCTCTCCTCTCATATTACTTTTTTTATTATTCTCATCCAACCCTTCATGCTCCATCTCTCGACAGAGGTGATTTAATCCGAAGCTTTTCGAGTCATCGATGAAACTTTTATCGACAAAACGGTTTTGAATTCTTTTTTATCCACTGTGACAAATTCTTTGAACGTTTCGCGATTATATTATGAATTGTGACGTCAATTCTTCATACATTATTGATGTTATTACGAGTGAAATTTACTCGCATTTAATTTAGAATTCTCGACAAATTTCCTTGAAATTTCGTCAAAGTTAATTGAACGGGACATGGAGCTCGTTTTTCGAAGACAAATCGATAACAAGGAGAGGGAAGCTCGATCTCATTCGTCTCATGGCACGTGAAGCACGTTAGACTCGGGGGTACTTTGCCACTCGTATATACACACTCACGATCCTGTTATACGCTCGCGTATTTACCCCGTTCATCGAAAGAACGTTCCGGCGAATGTACGACCGATGAATTTATCACGAAACGCTTTTCGCCAAGGGGCTCGCGCAGTTTAATAACGTCTGAAAAGTAGAAAAATCGTTCTCACACGTTTTCTCACATGTGAAAAATGAAGCCTCTTGTCTATTCTGCCATTTATTTTCTCCAACGTACTCCTCAGGCTTGAAAAACATTTAAAATTCATTCGCTTTTTTAACAAATTAAGGATGTTACCGCCCTATCCAAAAGTTGAATTTTATTGAATTTTATCGAAATAATTGATAGTGAAAATAAATTTTCTATTTGTGCATTTGCGATTTCGAATTCAACAACCTTAAATATAATTTAATACGTTAAAAATATACGTGAAAGCTAAAATGAGTTTCGGGTTCAACGTCGGATTCCGCAAATAGCGGATAAAAATTATACATAGATGCACGTCGACATCAGAAATAATCTTCAAAGCTATATGTAGATGTACTCTGATTAGATGAAAGAGTAGTTTCCAATCGGATGCATTAAAAATTCACATACGATCGAATAATCCGCTTGCTCTTGCGTGATCGAAAATCGAACGATTAAACATTTTAATGCCGAGCACTTCTAATTCCCTCCACGCTTAACAGGTCTGAAACGATAATTATAGCTCCTCCGAGAGGAACTGTGAGTGCTGCATTAGCCGGAGAAAAGCTTTCCCTGCTTCATGTACACGTGCACTCGACGACGTGTTACGCCTAGTAATATTACCAATTACCTTATCTCCGATAATGGCACCTATAATATCCGAGCATGGCATTTCTCTAATTACTTGTGTCTTCTCTATCATTGAATCACGAACCCATTTTTTGTGATTTATATTATTATAATTTATCCATAAAAATAAATATCTGTGCATCGTTCGTTGTAACTCATATTTTATTTACGATAATAATTTCTAACTAAAAATAAAATCATCAAATTCTAACTTTTTAAATGTACTTTACAGGATTTTTTGCAAATTTTCATTAGTAAAATTTCACTTCCGTCGTTTTTAATGTCTGATTTTAATTAATCCGAACTCTTTGTCTCGAAATATATTTTCCGCATCGTAAGAATGCGCGGGTTAGTTTAAAAAAAGTTAATTGAAAAAAGCTGGGAAGAAATGTCTTGAATTTGAATAGAAAAAAAAAAGAAAACACGTCTTGCACGTGACTTTCGCGAATTTGGATCCTTGAAGTTTCTCTCTTACCGCAATCACGTTACTTCGCGTTTGCTTTGTAAATTACAATCACTGTAGGTACAAAGACTTCGTCGTGAACACACCGCCAAAAGTTCGTAATCCGAAGAGGCGAGAGAAACAGAGGGGAAACGAGAATTATTCTTGTATACATAGAATTTTCTTCCCCTTTCTCCTTCGCTTCTTTTCCATTACACGTCTTGATTCTATTTACGAAGCAAAGTGTGCCATGTGCAATTTGTTGCATCATAAAGGAAAATTAAAGAAGGGAAAAAATGATAATTTCCTCGTGGAAAACGAGGGGGAAAAGTCGAAACCGGAAACTGTTGAAAATTCGGAATAAATATTTTTCAGCGAAAACATAGAATTTTAATAAGCAAGTTCAATGTGAAATCATCACGATAACGACTCGAGATCTCATTTTTAATAAATTCAAGAAAAATTCATGAAATCAGTTTGTGGAAAAATTTACTTGCAGCGATTATTAATTAAAATTTCAATCGTTTTTGTTCTGGAACTGTTGAAACTTCAGAATAGATATTTTTCTGCAAAAATATAAAATTTTAATAAGCAAGTTCAATGTGAAATCATCACAATAACGATTCGAAAGCGCATTTTTAATAAAAAGAAAAAAAAATGCATGATATTAGATTGTGGAAAAATTTATACCTGCAGCGATTAATTAAAATTTCATCCACCGTTCGTTTTTGTCCTTATTTCAATACATTATATATTGCATTACGTATTTGACAAAAAGGAAATGAAATTTTCGGGCAATAAAGTTCGTCACGTGCGTGCAGCGAGTGCAGTTTTATTCTCGCCTCAATTTGCACATTCGCACTTTTACATGGAAACGCATAAATTCGAATTTCCACCCGTTCATTTTTCTTCAATTTCCCAGCACGACGGATTAGTTAATGGATCCAACTGTCGCTCACGAGTTTTTCGTTTTATTTATTTTCTACAAATTGAAAAGTTCTGTTTGCGAGTTGGAAATACAGCGTTTTCGCAATTAAAATTTTCAAGCTCTGTTCGATCCCATATTTCCGATGAGAAAGATGAAACAATTTTTACAGAATAATTTTCGTTTTTTATTTATTTTTACTTCAAGTTAATATGCGAAACTGACAGGCGATTGATTTTCTCTCTGAAATAAAACTTCAATCTGTCTATATTTTTCCTGCGCATATTCAAGAGCACAAAAAAAGAGGAAAAGGGCGAGAGGAACAGATCAATGGAAAGTTCATGAATTTCGTTCGTGACTGGAATCCGATTAAGCTGCCACTTTTTCCTCATGGCAAATGGTCTTTGTTCGAAATATCCGTGGCTAATCTCACATTTAGAGAGTAAATCTGCTATGGGAAAGATTTTACTGTACATATATGAAAATTGCAGCGATCTATATTCGATTCATTTTGAAAAGTTAATAAATTGTGTCTGTCATTTTCATCCATTCATTATTTTCATTCGCTCGACTGCACAGTCTAAATTTCTGATGCAAAAACGTAAAATTGAAGTGACGTTCTATGAAACATTGTCGAAAATGAATAATTTAACTAATGTGGTCTCGTCATTCGCGAATTTGGAAATCCATTATGAATTTTTTTGAGTGTCAATACAGAGGACGGAGCATCACATTAATTCTGGTACATTTTTTATTTATATTCCAGACGTAGTAATAAAATTCAACTAATAATTCAAACGTGACCTGTATTTTCCTCCACTCAAATATTGAGCCATCAGTTTTTTTTAATTTTTAAATTTTCTGCACTTTTCGTTCATCTGATGAATTAAAAAAATTTGTATGTTATTATATTTTCGGTCATTAATCATTCACACGCAATACATATTCATAATCTCATTTCATCGAATCTGGAGCCATCAGAAGATTACATTCAGTTCTATCTTTTCTTAAAAATAATAAATATTTATATTTTTTATGTATCTTTGGTTACTAATTATTCAAACGTGACCTGTAAAAGTCAAAATAACCCACAATAATATGCGATTAAATTTACACGTCACCGTGGATCAGTCAAAATCTCGAAAAAACGACAAAGTATATCACCAATCAATTTTACATAAATTGAATTGGATCAAATTCCTTTTACGAGACTTTGTATTTTTTTTCTTCTCCGGAGTCTCTTTGGTTTCACTTCGCTCCTCTTTTTTCTGTTTCATATTCCCCTCTAATTTCATTTTCAGCTTCCATCAAAGTTTCGCTTTCTCTCGCGCCGATGACGCTTCGACCCGCCGGGAAATTTATTTTCTCGTCTACTTGAGCAACCAGATAGCCGAATGGGTATAAAAGATGCAAAGTGAATCTAACGTTGCAAGGCGAACGGAGTCTCGATACGACCACTCGAGGATTCGAGATCTCATCTTCTCTTTTGCCTTGACAACGGGCTATTTCCTTTTGAATGATAAAGTGAATCTGATCAAATGAAAAATCTCTTGAAAAATACGTTTTCGGAAATATTGACTAAAATTACGATACAAAATTATGGAGACAAAGACAATTTGTTTGCAAAAAAGCAAATTTTTTAATTTAAAAAAAATATTATATATGGGACGTTCTGAAAAAAAAAACATTTCAACAGGTTTATTATATATTCTGTAAATTATGGAAAAAGTGCGATTTTTTATAAAATTTGATATCTCTCTTGGAGTGATCAAAATCGAAAAAAAATATTAAGAAAAAATTTTAAAAAATTGTCATGGAACGCCCCATATCATACATAAAAAACTGATCAAATAATTCTTTCAACACCTCGTTAAAAAAATGTAAAACAGCTCAAATGTCATCGGCGTATCGATTTTCATTGAAAAGCTCATCATTTCGTTTGATTTCTCCTTTCCACTCAATTCTCCCGAATTGCCAATCGTTGATTCCGAATTGAGAATTTGTATAAAAAATTAGCCATCCGTGTCCTCCGGCAAGATAGGATTGACACTCTTGCGCGAGCAACGGGACGAGATGCGACGAGAAGGCGGCCCAATTACGTGTCAAATGAAATTCAACTAATACACAGTCTGTCAACGTTTCTATATATAAAAGGTATTAGAGGGTTCGAAATGCCCGTAGGCGCTCAGCAAACGCAGGCGAGGATCAACCGGGTTGGGAAAAGGGAGCGAGAAGGAAAAAATAGAGAGAAAATACAGCGCGTACAAATATACGGAAAAATAGACGGATAAATATACAGATATGTGTGCAACACATTTGTCACCGTTACACTTCGCGATATAAATATATTCTCGAGAGTGCATATACCGAGTGACGTCAGTGTGGAAATGACGACGATGAAAACGAAGACCCGGAATGCGCTCGAATGGATAAAAAGACCCGTCAACGTGATGTCTTTTTTGGCCCCGGAGGCGTTTGTGGGATTAAACGACAACTGTCGGATGCTCTACAAAGTCACTTGACAGGATGCATCTGTGTTCTTACTAATTTCCGCTTCGCTTTCTTTTACGAGCGTTTGTTTCTTTTTTGCTTTTTTTTATTTTTTCTTCCTTCCCTCATTGACTCTTGGCTCGCCTTTTGTTTCTGCAGGAGCTACTGTCGTGGCCAATTTGAAATTGGATCAAATTTTTTTTGAGAATGTTTCAGGTGTTCGATGTATCGGATAATTTTGCATTAAAATGAAATGAAAAGTCGATTTTGTATTCAACATTATGTTCTTTAAAATATTCGATTATTTAAAATATTCGTTTTCATATTTTCACAAACTTTCAACTAAAATAAAGAATTAGAAATTTTTTGATAATACGCTGACCTGAATATATTGATGGTAATAATTTTTTTGCAAAAGACGATTCTTCAGTATCGATCGCGTCAATTTTCGATTCCCTCTGTCCTGAATTTTCTCGTCAAACGTCGTCGGACAAGAGCACACAGAGCGAGAATGGCAAAAGCGTCAGCGTTTTCGTCACTCGTGCACAGGAATTCCGCACTTTTTGACACGTAGCCTTCAACTTGCGGCAAAGTGCTTTTTCCTACAATAACAAAGGGCGCGAACTGGAATAAGAAATACGGGGGAGGCTCGGGTCCCCCGGGCAGTGCCCTATTAGTCACTTCCTCGATTTTGCAGTCGAACGAACTCGCGAGAGCCACGAACAAAGAGAAAGCGAACCTTTTACCCCTTTACCCCTTTCATCATTTTTTTATATTTCTTTTCTTCATCCCTTATTTCTTTTCTTTTTTTCCCTTTTTTTACTCCTCTTCTTATTTTTTTTCTCTTTTTTCTTCCTTCCTCACTTTTTTTTCTGCGTGGATCGCGTCCACTCAGGTTTTTTTCCTATATCATTTACCACCGGCGCCATTTTGCCACTTTTACTGAAACACGAGAACGACCGAAAGCTTCTCGGAGCGTTTCTTCCCTCCGTCCGCTATTTTTTTTCTCCTCCGATCGTCGTTTTTCATCCTTTCGTTCCATCTCAATGCCGTGAGGCTCAATATCATTTGCTAACTTTCTCCCTCTTCGTTTTTTCATTTTTGCACTTACAGCCCTTTCGCTTCACGCAACTTGTAAAAAAAAAATTCTTATTTTTTTCACGGGAAACTTTGATTGAGCGACCGTCGCGCGGGGGATTTTCAAAAATGAAAAGCTCTTTCAGCTTTTTTCTTTTCACCAATGAAGTCACGAGGATAAAAAGTTTTGTAATTAAACGAAGTTCTTTTTATGACATTTTTGATAAAAAATACGAGGGAAAAATTTTGTTTTTTTTAAAAAGCTTTTCAAAAAGAGCTTTTTCATCAAATTTTATTTAAAAGTCCTTAATGTGAAGTTCGATTTTTTAAATTGGGATAATTCGTAATAATAAAACGAAAATAATGTTCCAGCCGTAAGAACGGTCTGGGGTACAAATAATTCCAACGAAAACATTACAGGATGGACAATCGATGGTTCTGGATGGGGCGTTTGTACAAACAGCGTGTGGGTTTAACAAGGTTTTTTTAGTATGTGGATACAAGGGATACTTTAACGCGTGGGCTAAAACGGGTTCCCATTATCCAGGAGGAGGCGACAGCGTCGGCTGGTAAAATTCACACATTTTTCAGACGCGAGATGGTTGTGTTTGCGTAACAAAATAAACGGAGAAAAAAATTCGCTCGGGCACGGACAGGAAAGCTTTGGAAACGTGATACTTTTCCACCCGCTATATCGATCCAAAATAATTTGCAACCGGATCCGAAACTCTAAAATATCGGAAAATGAAAAAAAAAGATTAAAAACTTTTTTCGGTTCATGAAATTTTCGCCGAAAGCTTGCAAAGCAAAAATAATGGGAAAAATCGTTTTCGTGGAATGAAATTCGAGCTTTTTTCCGTCTCTTTCGATCAGGCGCTCTCATCATCAATTTTTTTCTGGGGTCGTAATATCGAATATCACCCAAAAAATTTGAAAATTTTCTCAATTTATAAAATTTTTGGTAAAATCTTGCAAGAAAGACGTAACTACGGAAAAAATTGTTTTTACCAAAAATCGAGCTTTTTTTCTTTTTCCACGGACCAGACACTTACGTCATCAATCTTTTTTTTCCGGGGGTGGCATATAAAGGTTTTACTGCCTCGAAAGGTCTCTCCATGCTGAAGAAATCAGTTTGTATTAGTGTTTCCTATATACGCCCCCAAATGTCGAGATGATTCGAAAGCACGAGTGTTTTTCCAGAGGCAATCAAACTCGTCCGCAGATATTGCGAAAAGGATCGACATTACTATATAGTCCTGAGGACAAATTTTCTCATCACATATATCGTTACGAATTCTTCCATTTTTCTCGACCCTTGCAATTTACTTAATTCGCAACACAAGAATTGCGAAAGAAAAATTAGGAGAACGATATTCTCTTATATTTTCTCTCGTCTACACACAAATTAATGTATTTGTCATAAAAAATTATCTTACCATGAAACTAATAATAAAAATTAGTGTTTCATTTCTTAAAAAGAATTTTCAAACACGTATCTAAAAATAGATGGCAATTTTTATATAATTTATAAAATAATAACGAAATAATAATATTGTTAAATATATTGTTAAATAATGACAAAATACTCCTAAAAAATGAATAATTAAATAACTCCTATCGAAGTACAATTTACAATTTAAAAAATGGATTGAAAATATCGAGAATGAATTGCGTCAGTAATCGTCGAAGTTATAAATAACGTCACGATCTAACGTCATAAAATATGACGGATTCGATAAAAATTAAAATGAATTTCTCACTTTTATTTCCCCGCGTGGAATGTTGATTGAAATGGACGTTAGAAATAGTCGCGATTACAAGGAGGGTTGAAAGTGCGGAAAAAGCCATCAATGAAAAGTAATCGCTTCGACGGCGTCCCTCGAATCCTGTCAGATAAATTTCTCGTATATTTCCATTTCTCATGACAGAGGAACATTTCCTGCTCTTCCCGGAGACACATAAATCAGAAAGCACGCAAAGTTCTCGCCTTATGGAAGCTCGAGGACGCGAACGATACAAAACAATTTTGACGAAAGCCTTTTTTACCCTCAGAGACCGGTGCTGATGGCTGCGAAGGGTTCCGAGCCTCGGGCTATGTCGTTCTCTCTCCCGCTTTCTCATTATCCGCGAAATTGTCTTACATCCGTATTACGTTTTCGTCAATGTTCATTAAAATTTGAGGAACTCGCGAGAGCTCCTCGACGAGGGAAAGAAAAATTGCGTGAAATTTCATTCTTTCACCCCGCATTTCATCTCAAATCTGTATCAACTTTTTAGCAGTGAATTTTCACTTTACTTTTGCACTATATACATATGTGTATACAATATAAAACGAGCCGAAGTATAGAAAAAATTTACGTTAAAAATTTTTCCTCATTTTTTTGATTCTTCACTTTTTCATCGATCAAATCGTTATTGCTCAGTGCCAAACAAAAGTTCACCAATGGCGCAATAACATTTTTTTCCCCATTTTTTATCGTTTTCTGTCGCCGTCTTTCGTCTTCTTTTTTTCCATTCGTGATCATAACTGGGCAATGAAAAAAGAGAACCGACAACTCCTTCCGTGTACCGATAATAAATCGAGGTACATTGATGCCATTTGACGCTGCGTTAGATTTTCTCACACGCTGAGACGATGATTCCCGAGTTTGTTTTCTCGTCGAAATTTCTATACGGGATATTCCACGCTGAATTGGAACCTTCGTCGCTCTAATTGTCAATTTAGAGGTCAATTATTTTATTATTCATTCATTTACCTTGAGGCTCAATTGTTTTAAATTTTCCTCAATTAATGATTTCAATTTAATAAATATTAAAATAATTCTACCAAGACATAAAACTGTTGATAAAAACTGATAAAAAATAAATTTCAATGTACAAAGTATTCACCGAGCGACTGAGACAATTTTCGCATGAATATAAAATTCAATTTGACAAAAGGGTAAAAAAAAGTGTATAAAGAAAGGAGGGAGAAAAAAATAGGAAAAATCCGAAGTTACGACTTTTTCGATTTGGTCGTGAAATTTCCTATACAGGCGCGTTGCTGAATCGTCCGGCTCGTAAATCAATCCTCCGTGGGATTTCATTGAGCGTTTCAAGTAGATCGTAAACCGTAAACTCGCAGAAAAAGCTCGTCGATGTGGAGGATGACACGGAGGAGCGATGGAAGGGAGGCGAATTTCGCGAGTATGCGGCCCCATTGTGCCGCGAGCGAAAAAGAGAACGAAGAAAGAAAACCTTTTTTTTTCTCTCCTCTCACGAGTCGATGGCAAATCGAAGAATGGCGTGGAACGAGAAAAATAAAAAGGCTCGAGATATAAGAGACACGAAGCACGGAAAAGTGTGTCTTTATTTTATCGTTTCATCACCAAATGACGTAATCTTTCTGAAGACTCGGACACTTTGCTGAAATAAAAAATATAAAAAAAATTTCAGCGTTAAATAGGTAATGAGAATTTTTTTTACAAAATTTAAAAAAATTCTAAAATAAAAAAAACATAAAATTAAAAATTGATAAAAATGGGATTAAAAAATACGTAAATGACTTGATCCTCTTCAGAAACAGCGCAAAATCACTTTTTTGTGTAAGAATGTGCCATGAAATTAAAGTACTCGAGCTTTCGTCCGCACTTTTTTTCGACTGTCTTTTTCATATTTATCTCGATCGAAGAAAAAGCGATTGTGAGTGAAATGAGAGAGAGAGAAAGCGGATCAGACTTTTCCCCAAAGCGTCCAAGCTGTCACGCACACTTTTACACAAAGTTCATGCCAGTGAAATATCGGAGTGGATCGCAATCCCCTTTTCGTTTCTCCGGCGTGGGATCCACGTGTGTTCTCGTGTCGGCTGCCGATATGGCGAAGCTTACCCGCTGCGTCTACGGTGCAAGACTCGCATTATTGCACCCGTGAGCGTTATATCGAATCGATTCGACGTCGAAGCACTCCATTGTAAATTGATAGTGTGCACGCTCGGGCATGCTGCGAATTCGATGTGCAGACGTGACGGAGGAACCTGAAAAAAAAAATGTCCCAGAAAACTATGAGGAACTCCAAAGATCGATACATATGCCAAAAATTTCGAGTGTCCAATTTTTCAGCGCGATAAAAAACATTTTGCTCTTCAATTCATCGATGGGTACTTTTTTATCTCTATATTTTACATTTGAATTTTCAAATTTTTTAAATTCTGTCAAAAGTACCATTGAACGGTCTAACTGATAAACGACGAATAAAATGGCAATCATATTTTCTCAAGAAGCAATATATATTTAATATCTGAAGAAAATCTAAAGTCACAAATAAAGTGCACTCGAATCTTTTCATATTACTATTTTTTCAATTATATTTTTCAATATTTCATAAAATAGTATTTTATTATGACACACCGACAGAGGTCAGTGAAATTTCTATGATCGGGGTCTCCCTCGTATACACATATATAGATATATATACGTAAGGATCGTTCGTGTTTGAGCAAACTCTCATATCAGCGGAGGACGCGATAAGCCCGTCGTTCGGAGTCTCGGTAGAATAAACCGTGCTATTTTATAGGTATAAATGGCAATATACGGATTGTATACGTTTTCACGTATAAAGAGGCCAGCGCGGAATCTCGTCCGTTCACCCTTTTGCCTCGTCTCTCTTTGGCTACCTGGCAATATTTGTCGTGAAGCCCCTTGGGGCGAGAGCAGCGTTCTCATCCGGGTACACCAATCGTCTCGATATTGAATACGTGGGTCACCTCATCTCGATAAAATATTTTATATTATATCCGCGTATGTGTATACACAGAGAGAGAGCAAAGAAAAAAAATTTGTAATACTGAGAAAACCGCGATACACATTCTGCGACAGGTTATTGTGTAGTTTAATGTCAAGGGAATTCGTGACGTCATTCCTATGTGCGCCTGCGGGATATCTTCACTCTCTGACGTATGATTTTTCAATAGCTCCATCTCTCTCTTTCTTTCTGTACCTCCGTTAAAAAAACATTAGGATATCGTACACGTTTTAACGTTAGAATACAGCCAGATAAAAGTGAAGGTTTTTGTCAAAATTTTATCGACTGGTTGATGGGAGAGTGTTACTTTTATTTCATTTGTTTTTAACTTATTTTTTATATTGCAGAAAATATTCTGGTATAGAAAAATCAGTGTATAGAAAAAATAAAGAATTATCACAATGATTTTTTAATCAAAATTATACATAAAAAAAATATTTTTTTAGAATATAAATACATCACGAAAAATTTCAGAGAAATATTTCAAAATTGTATAAGCATTTTTATGGGTTTTTATTATTTTTTTATTTAAAATTTGAAATGACGAGTACATACGATATATTTTAAACTCTTGTAAGCGAAATTTTTATCTTTTTTTTTTTAATTTCATTTATTTAAAGGCTTTTCAACGTTTTTTTCCCTCGGCGTTAACTCCACGTGTATTTATACGTATTTTAGGACGATTAACGAAAGCTCTCAGTCTTTCTCGTTGGGATTCTCTCGGCGGGTCGTCGCTTCGCGCAGACGAACTCGCATTAATTGCCAGCGTTCACGACATGTCGCCATTACTCAAATCGCTTTGTTCGCCATTAACGTTACACAATGTACAGGGTGTAACTGAGAAGAAAAAGCCCTTTCGCGGATGAGTAGAGAGAAGGACGGAAAACGTGAAACGGAGAACGTGAAAATGAGATAAACGAGAAAAGGAGAAAACTCCTATAGCTGGGGCATCTTCGCTCGTTTATTATTTTCGCGGATTAGTCGGCGGCTTTGAGACAGAGACTGCGATGGACGAGAGAATAATAAGATACGAGAAAAGCTCTCTCCCTATCGTGTAAATTACGATGCGAAAATGTGCGGAAAAAAAGAGCAAATTGCATGTGCAAGAGTCATCATCGCTCTTGGAACTATTCGCAAGTTTTTATTTCAGTCAAATTATCATTTAATTGCAAAATTTATATTTTTAATTTATTGTTACATTTTGAAAAATTATTTTTGAATATGTAAAAAATTGCCTTGTTTAAATTGCAGTTTTCACCATCGAGATTTTAGCGGTATTAAGTTTGCCCATAGCATCCAAAAGGTCATCCTCACTTGTACATTTATATTAAAATTATTAAAATTTCTTTTTTACAATTTACGATTTTTTTTATCATTAACATGCACAAATATGAAATTTATTTTCACATTAACGTTGTTACAATACGAATGTGAGTATTTATCAATTTCGATAAAATTCAATAAAATTCAACTTTTGGATGAGGGGTAAGTAGTCAACATCCTTAATTTAGGAATGATGATGACAATTTTTCAGTATGAACAATTTCGAAAAAATTATTGTAAATACTTGATAAAGTTCATACGAAGTCCCTCTTTCGATATTTGGCGACCTTTTTCATTCCGAATGTTCTTTGTATTTTTTTTGCTTCCCGAAAGGTTTGCACTCTCCCTTCGTTCTCGGCAATAAAGTTTGCGCCGGGCAATCGGGTAACCGAGAGATATCCGATGGAAACTCCGGATGCGAAACTTAACGAACTCGCCGACGATTGATTAATTTCCCTTCTCCGATTCGGCGTCGGAAGAGTTATATTATCCCGAGTGAGAAGACGAGAAAGGGAGAAGGGAAAAAATAGAGGTATATAGAAGAAAAAAATAAAAGAAGGCGGAATATGAGGGCAAGAGATGAGTGAGGAAGATCGAGAGGGAAGAAAATATGTATAACTTGGCTAAAAGTTTTAGCGAACCGTCGGGTAATTTATTACTCGTCTCTCATGATATCTCTTTCCCTCTCTCTCTCTCCTCTCTCATCTCTTTCTATATACTTTTCCTCTCTGGAATACAACCGCGTAGCGCCAACTGCTCGTCCTGCTCGGCGCTGTGCCGAATAAATTGCCATTCACCCGATGTAAATAAAAAATATATGCAAACCGTTCTCTCATTGCTCCCTCGTATTTCATCTTCATTTTCAATTTCATTTCAATAACGCAACAAACGGACTCGATATTCCTTAAATCAAGAAAAATATCGCTTTTTTAAATTTTTTATTGAAATGCAGTTTTTATTATCTTTATGATTTTTTTTTATACGGTAATTTAATTATCTCCTTCGTTATAGTTGATGATAATAATTTTTAATAAGTAAAATTTTTACAAAGTATGAGATGTATATGTATATTATTTTAAGAATTTGATAAATACATAAATATAAGTTTTAAATATTTTATATTTCTTTTGATGTTCTCGTGACGTTTTTTTAAATTAAAGTTTTCGATAATCAGTCAAGTTTTAACATCTAATGAAGTTCGAAGTTGCTAATTAGTCGCATTTACTTTTGCGTGTTGCAGTTCTATCAGTTACTTGAAGCGAGCGTTGTAGCAAACACTACGATGATGTACAGACACGCAACCGTATTCGCACCGACCAATCGAGCGTTCCAAAAACCAAATGCTCCGAGCGAGGACATCAAGGATCTGGTTCTGTATCACATGTGTAAGTGTTGTTAATTTATTTTCCATCACGAACGATATTTTTTCCATTTATGTAATTTTTATAGCAAAAATTCATTTTTTTTTAAATTTATTTTTTTCGAAATTTCGTTTTGCAGCATGACAAAAATATTTTTATTTTAAATATTGCATTCTGCTGTATATTATACTCGTTTCAAAATGACATTTTTTTATTTTTTTTTCATTATCACGAGACATTAACGTGATAAAGCGGATTGTACACGAAGATAAATATTTTCGCTTTAATCAATTGGCTCGATCGTGTTTCCTGATTCCCATATGAATTTGTAATTCCCAAAATGAGGGCTATCTATTACAGCATCGCGGTTCGAAGATTGCGTGCAAAATTCGGTGCAGACGATGCGCGCGAGAGAGCGGGGGAGTCAGGCTAATTTCGATTAGAGAATCGATTACGAAGGGTGACGCCTCTCTCACCCTTTTCGTCCCTCAACCCTCGATCGAGCAATTCACGTGACACACGACAAATTGTGGGGGTGGGCAAAGGGTCTCTCTCGTTTTACGTGAGCTAAAGCCGAGAATTGACGAAAGTTCGTCGATAACGGGTGATGAATAAATAACTACTTTGACGAAGAATTTTCGTCGAAGAATGAAGAAAATTTTTAAAAAATTGCAAGTTTCTTTAGAAATTTATATTCTCATAATTTATTTTTCACGATCGATTTTTAATACTAAACGAGGTTGTGACATTATTCCAAATTGGTTGTATGAACGACTTAAATATTAATTTGGAACATATATTTTTCCCAATAAGAAAGGAGAGAAAGATGTTGAAATAAACTGAGACACAATTAAAGTCGAACAATGAATAAAAAATGAAAAAAAGATGGTAAGTGTCTTTGAAAATTTATATTCTCATAATTTATTTTTCACGATCGATTCTTAATACCAAACGAGGTAATTCGTTGCAACATTAACGAGTCAAATAGTAACTTGAAACATTTGTTCCATTAAAAAAGGGAGAGAAAGATGTTTTGAGAGACACCATTAAATTCAAATTTCTCACTCCTGACAAAAATATAATTCATTTTTTTCATATCAAAATTTATTAATTTTATTTTCAAACTATTGATAACAAATCTTGATTCCTCACAAAATATTTCTTCATCTTCATTAGAAATAAAAAATTCAAAATCTAATAAATTTTATTTCTCCGGCTATCGTTTTCTCAATGAGCGTCACCCCGTACAATTCAATGAGATTAAAAAAAAGGTCTATTGTATACGTATTAAGCGAGGAGGACGCGCGGCGTTTTCGTCGGGGTTGTCAGAGCTCGTACATACACATAGAGAGCTGCGGCCACGGCGAGAAGCCTCGGGGGGGTTTTCCAGAGAAGCCGCAATTCAACGTGAATTACTAAGCGCTGGTACGCGAGAGAGTTCCGGGGAACGGGAAGGGCGTTGCGATATGAGGGCGGAAGTGGTGAGAGGGGGCGGGGGGGGGGAGACACGAGGGGGGCGAGAGCGCCGTAGAATCTAATCGTTTTGCGGTGATCAGTCTCCCACACTGGCAACCTCAATCCCTCCTCGATTTCGCGTACGATATATACGTGTGCGTGCATCGATTGAACCCTTGGTCAACCGCCTCTTGCTCGAGGATCGTCTAATTGACCACGATCGATCACCATCCCGTGATGATCAAGAGAAACGCACTCTCGGCCGCACGTCTCCAGACGTCAATCTCACCCCCGTTCCCTCTCTTCTCATTCAAAGAGCTTTCGTCTCATCAAACGTACCGTGCACCGCCCGCAGGCTTATCAATTAACACTTATTCAATGAGAGTCCCTTCCCAATCACACGCTTGGTCAACTATTATTTAAAATTTGTTTTTTTTTTGTTCGAGAGGAACGTGATAGAAAATATAAAATTAAAAATTCGTCTATTCGGTTTGCTCTGTTAGAATGAGAAATTGTTTCTATTTATATTTTTATTATTATTTATTATTGTATTTACATTTAGAATAGAATTATACAAATTACTTCGAGAAGATATTTTTGTGTGTTGGAAATGTTGGAAATATTTTTGCTTTTTTATTATTTTGACGTATTTTTGAATAATTGCGTGGGGATATTAATTGTCTATAGACTTGATTGCTGTCGATAACCCCTGTGAGATGATTAAGAGAACATAATCTCAGTCTCTCTTCTCTCGTTTGCAGACGTCAATCTCACTGCTCCTTCTTCATTTGAGGAGCTTTCACTTACTAAATGCATACTGGTTAAAACCTCAATCAATTAATTCCACCTCGGAGCCAGTCTTGTTGATTGAAATTTCTATAAATTTTATTATAATTTGCTATTCCAATTTGGGATCAATTGAAAAATCAAATAAAACTTTATTTCTACAATTATTTCTTAAATTATTCCACTAATAAAGCTTTTCACAATATATAAATATTATCAAAGTATTAAATATTTTAATTACATAAATATTAATAATTTTTTTATCCCATGCGACTAATTATGTTATTTTAAAAAAATATTCTCATAACTAGTATAAAAAATCAAACTATATGTAATTTTAAGAGGAGATTAAGCGATTTTTCTAGACTATTTTTTTGCCTAATAGATTTTATCGAGAGTTTCTCTGCATTATATTTTTTCGTTTCACCGAGGTCAATCAATGAACGATTTTTTGCCCCGCGATTCTGTGCCCAAATTTGGTTCAGGGAGGTGATTTTCGATCTTTTGAAGATTCGCCACAAGGATCATTACACGCGTAGATCGTGCGATTACAGGGGAGATTTGGCTTACACGGAAAAAGCTCGTCACGTTTCAGCCTCGTCATCCCTCCGTTTGTCGAGACCGGTTTTTATCTTGCGTTATATTACAGCGAATGGGAAAAAGGGGGAGAGAGAAAAATATCGCTCTGTGGATATCAATCCGTCATTTTTACATTCCCTCGGGGATTTTCGGCCATGGATAAGTTACAGACTCGCGTACGAGGGTTCCATCGAGGGGTGAAAAGTAAAAGAACTGTCTCGGGTTCATTAGAGACTTTCTTCATATTTAATCCATCCTGAATACAAACTTTTGACCCCCCTGGTTGTCTCCTAGAGCGTTCATTGCGTTTCGGTGACTTTGCAAGTAAAAAATGAAAAAAACGATCCAACTTTAATTTTTTTCAGCTTGGGAGATTTTTTTTAAAGCTGAATGTAAAATGAGAAAAATGTTGAATAAAAATGATATTTATAAGAATTAAAATTAGGAATAAAAATTGAATGGTTTGGAAATAATAATTTGTCCTATAAAATAATTATTTATTATTTTGCAAAAATTATTTTCTTTATCAACGAAATTAAACTTTGTATCCACAATAATTAAGGAAGGATTTCATAAAATGTGAGTTTAAAAAATGTTCGTCAAAAGTTGAAGAAAATAAAAAATCAAGCGACAGCGACTCACGTGACGTATCTGGCGAAAAATCGAAATTTTCATGCACTTTAACGATCGTATCACACTCGTAATTTTTTTCTTTCTCTGGCTCTCGTGACGCGAGAATGGATGAAACGAGAAAAAAAACAGTTTCAGAAGCACGTCGAACTGCGTAATTATACCGAAGTCTCAGCAAAGTCGTTAAGGCGCTATAGTTAGCCGCGTAAAGGCACTGTGCTTGCGCTATTTTGCGGCTCATTCGAGGTTTTCCACCCGCGTCGAACCCTCTCTCGCTCGACGATAAAAGATTTTCCTCGCCTGTGCTAACTTCGAGTTTTCGAATGTATCACAAAGTCTCGTAAATTAGCGAATGAGAAATAATTTTTAGGTATATCTTAATTGTAATAATTTTAAAATCAATAAAACTTCACACTTAACAATTATAATACAAATAACGTCGTGAAAAAAATGTCTGCTCAGAAAATGCGTTTTTTTCAAATTTTGATAATTATTTAAGGATGATTCGAGATAAATAATTTCCAGATTTTATTGGATTTTGTAAATGTGAATTTGAATCGATAGCGATAAGCCTGGAAAGTTTTCGATCGAGAGAGTACGGGCTTAGAATTTCTAAATTTTGAGTATCGCGAGGTAAAAGTGGCTGAGGGTAGGCGTTTCGCCAATACAATAGTTTCGAAAGAGAACATGTTGGCAGAACTGGCCGCAGTAACCGCATTTGGGAATGACGCTTCGTTGGTATGCCATCGTAATAGGGGCAGAAATGGAATCTGCCAAAAGCAGATCGGCCTGCGCTACCTTTCGAAAGACAAACCGGAGCTTTCTCCAACTGGTTTGGAGCCCTCTCGCTTCTTTCCAAGTGACACACACGTGACCTCAAATATCACGAAGTTTCCTCCGAATTCGCCAAAAATCCCTCTTGAATTTTTTTCTCCATTTGCAGGGAAAAATTTTCAATTTTTTTATTTTCATCACATTCAAAAAAATTTCATTTTCCAATTAATTTGAAAAATTTCAAATAAAAGAGAGGAAAACCAAAAATTCATTAAGCACTGCAGCGCGTTTGAATGTTAATATAACACGTGGAATGGTGGAAAGAAAAACGAAAAATTAAAGTGAAATCATCCGAGAGGTTAGAATGCACTTTGAAAGAACACGAAATGTGCAATTAACCCAAAAGCTCGGAAAATCCAAGTGAAACGGTGATTGTATTTTTCTCTCATTCTCCAATCCTTTCATGAAATTATACGATTAGAAGAGAGTTGAACGAAGTTTTAGAAAATTTTAATCGTCCGGAGGATGGAAAAATATGCGGAAACGGAGAGAAGAAGAAAAAAAAACGAAACGTAAAGCTCGCAGGCTCGAGGGAAGAGAGACGTCGCGAGACATTCGGGAAGTTTTTTCTATGGGCGAGGCACAAAGGGACGTAGCAAAAGGAGAATTTCACCTGCCGGGCAAAGAAAGGGAGGAAAGCTCTTTGTCGTTTACTCTCCTCCGCATAATGGCTATTGCAACTTCAGCAACTCTGAGCTTTTTTCTACTCCGCTTCCTCTCTCTCGCTCTTTTATCTCTGTCGAATAAATTGGCTGACGCCAAATGAGACAAAACATGACGATACGTTAATGACATTTTTTCTTTTATTCAATTTTTCGTATTTTTCAACTTTTTCGAGAAAACTTTTCTTCTATGACGGAAAGTTAAACCTCAGTATAAATTTATTTTATCCTCAGTTTCATTTCTCCAAGATACCTTGCACACAATAGCAGTTAATTAAAATTATTATTATTGTTAATTTAAATTGATAAAAAAATGTTTTTCTTGATTCTTAAAGAAATATTTGTTGAAATTTTTTATTTTTTCTAAAGAAATGTTAATCTTTTAAGTAAATAAATATTTATCAAGAAAACTATAATTAAAAAAAAATTTAAATATAATTAATTAAACATGCATAAGATCGCATTTCGTCCTCAAGGCCAGTTTCTCGTTGGCCACTGCTCCAAAACCATTTTCTATCCAACGTTAGAAATCTTGCAGTGTCTACTCCGGTCCTAGGCAGTCTCATAGTCCGTCATTACATCGGCACAACGGAGCAACTGCCCCATTCTCCGCAATTTTGTATATCACCCCGAAAGTTTTACAATTAGTCTGGAAACTTTCATAATCTCGTGGCCTCTCTCTGTTTTGCGGTCTCAAGCTCCTCCAAGCTCTTCTGATTTATCATTTCGTGCCTTCTTCTACATTTCTCTGCACTCTTCGCTCCTCTCATTTCCCAATTTCTTTCGAACCCGTTCCCAAAATATTTATTCCGAAATAAGAAAAAAAAATTAAATGTCTTAGAGAGTTGAAATATCAAGAACGTTGATTAAAATGGAGAATAATTGAAATCTTTCGAGTCTTTTTATCACGTTTCTATTAACTTGCTTTTTGGTACAAATTTTAAAATGATTTTTTTTTCTTTGTGGCAGGAATAAAAAATGGGAATTTTATTTTTTTTCTTCCCTTTGTTGCGGTCGTTTTTTTCTTCTCCCTGGCTCAATTGAAAGTGTTATCCTGTGTGGGATGTCCTTCTCTCTTTTCTCGAGCTACACCTCTTCCATTTTATCGAAGCGAGGTTCGATTTATCAGACGTCAGACAGTCAGTGTATTCATCCCTCTCTCTTCTCTCTTATTTCTACTCAAGGAGCCTCCACCCTTTTCCTCTCTGCTCGGCTTTTCTCTCGAAGATTCCCTCTTCACTGATCACAGAGAAATCTTGAAATTTCCAGATTCATCCATTCTGTATTATCAGCGGTCGAAGGTCAACTAATTCTTCGTGGTCTTGCCTCATTTTTCTTACTTCTGACAAAAGATTCTGTGAATTTGAAAAAATCAGAAAAGCACAAGAGGATTCTGTTACTTTTTGTATAAAAAAAATCTCGACCACGTTGAGGATGATTGAGAAATTTTTTTCACCACTTCATTTACTCATTGATTATATTTAAAAAAATTATTTTTAAAATTCTAAATGAATAAAATCTCTGAAAAATATTTCGTATGGAATCTGCGAGTATAAATTTCACCAAAAAAAATAATAATTTGTTTCGAACCGTCACATTTAATTAATTTTACCCAGCCCGTGAGTCATAAAAAAAATTATTTTCAAGATTCGAATGGATAAAATCTCTAAAAAATATTTCGTATAGAATCTGCGAGTACAAATTTCACAAAAAAAAATAATTTGTTTTGAACCGTCACGTTTAATTAATTTCACCGAATCCAAGAGTCATTCAGTGTCGACGAAGCGGAACTGTAAATACTGATATCCCTGCGGATGAGTGAAATTAATGGGATCTTATGGTCGGACGTAGCGCCGGTAATGCGCGTATCTCGAGAGGGACATACGTGTAATGTGTGGCTATATTCAAGTTTACGCGTGAGAACGAACGGATATAGGAGAGGCGACGGAGCTTCGTTCGGCGCGAGATGAGCGAAACGCTGGAACAATTACGTTCCCCTTTTGCTTCGCTCGCGTATAATGTCCCGTATATCGCTCGTGTATACGACATTAGACACGAACAGCATTGTCCTCGCGTTGCATCCACCGAGCTCACGTTTATTTTGTCATTATAACTTTGCTTCGACGTCGATGCGAGATCTCCTGCGTTAGAGCTTCGTTCTAATTAACCGGAGGAGCTTCAATACGTCAATACATCGATGAAGCACTTGTAAGAGTACGCAAAATATATTTCGCTGAATTTATTTTTACATGGATTTATTTATTTGAAAAAAATAAATGATTTTTTCGTATTTTTTAAACTAAAAACATTAAAGTTTAGAAGTATATAACTTTTTTATCTCACCTCATACTTTAGAATTTGTTTTATACATTCAAAGGATATTTGCAACGAAAAAGAACAGAAAATTCAATCAATTTCATTCTTTTGTTAAAAAATTCTTGAGACACATTTTAGTTCTTATATCGTTACGTCGTCCTCTCATGTTGTCAAAAGATGTTTGTAGAGCAGAGAAAATAATTTTAAAAAAATTAATTATTGTAAAGAATACACACGCTCAGTATCATCTGATATATTTCTCTCTCACGTTCCTCGCTCCTTTTACGTTTTTTCGCCTCGTTAAAGGGTGTCACTCGCGTCGCCGACAATTTTTCTCCAGCAGTCTCCCTCTGACGGGGAGTGATTTAATAATTGAATCCCATCCAACGCCTCGGCGACCTTGTCTGCGCTTGTTATACCTTCGCGATGGGACAGGCTCGCTTTACACACATCTTTTGCCCAAGATTTTCCAGAATCTCGTACCCGGGAAGGAATTTCCAGGACGAATGGAACGTCGACCTGGAGTGAAGGACATTTCCCGTGGGAAAAGCGAACCCAGCTCTTCCTGCCTCGTTCCAATTTCTTAAGTCACTTCCTACCCTTTTTCTCCATTCCCTCGTTTTTTTTCCTCCTACCATTTATCCTTCTCTCTCTCATTGATCAAAAAACGTCCACCTGACCCTACACAATTTTTTTCCATTATGTGACGTTAATTACATTTTTCCGAAGAGAGTGCACGCTTTTTTATTTCTTTGTCAATGCAATAATAATTCTTAAAATATAATATTAACGGTGTATTGAGTCCGAAATCGCGAATAATGATAAAATTCTGAAAATTCGCCCTCAAGATCCTTAAAATGTGTAATTGATAAAAAAAAGATTTATCAGAGACTGAGAAAAATTCATTCAAAGGGCAAGTGCAAGTATAATGATGTCTAACCTCATCGAAACGATTATAAGCATCGTCAGCTCTATAACTAAGGTCAGAAGACGGAAATCGGTTTTGGTGTCCAAAGTGATAGAGAAGAGAAGGAAATGATCGCAGAGAGAGGGGAGAGAGAACGTGAACAAAAGGAGTTTATGTGCTGGCCTTTGAAAGGATGAGAGAGGCCAAAGAGAGCTCGGGGAAGCTTAAATCCTTGGCTCGAGTAACCGAAGCTTCCTATCTCCCAGAGAACGTTAACCTTTGCCATGACCTGGAGAAAATCCTTTAGATGGCTTTCAGTCAAGATTGAACGACGATTTATCGCAATGCGGTGACGTGTCATCATAGTTTGAAGCTTTGATAACGATATCCGCGAAATATCAAACTTGTCAAAATTCATTCTGCAAACTTTCTATACGAAAACTGGATTTTAATAAAAAATATATGCAGAGACAACTTTCGAAACTTTTTAATAAATTCTAAAATTCTTGAAAATTTAGTTTGGTTTAATTTTTAAATATTTAAAGATGTATAAAAATATTAATGAAGAAATATTATTCAATGAAATTTGACTTCTATGATTCGTAAAATATGAATATAAATTCTCTGAGATCCAAAATGATCCCACGCATTCGTTAAAGGATTAAAAATATATATAAAACGACATCGTTTATAAAAATATATTTTCAAGATCGTATTTTACATGTTTTTTAAAAAAATGTATTATTCCATATATTGAATGAAAATTTGTTATTTCTCACGTTCTTTTGGTTCTCTCGGGTCATTTTATTTGCGAGTACTGAAAGATGAGACGAAGTGACGTTTATACAGATTTTACATCAGCTGGAACGAACAGCTTCCTTCCGTTTACACGTGGCAGAGCGAATCACTCTCGCTTTACCGAGCTGATACATTGTGTGTACCGTACCTACCGGGCATATACAGTTATAATGCTTTGAAAGTTTCTACGAACGACATCGATCAACGTCCGTGTGGGACGAGATTTTGCGTGAAAAGCTATCGGGAGTACGAAGCCATCGCGAACTCCATACGCTTTTTCTTTATGCTCGCTTCATTCTGCCCCGAATCTAAATATTTCCAGTACAAAACATTTTTTTTTTCAAAATCCCCCGAACAACATTTTTCCAGTGCACTTTTCATCCATTATTCAGTCTATAAAGAAATTGACAAAGAAAATCCATTTTTCTGTCCTGTCACGTCGCGTATAAACTCATAACAAGCATTTACACTTTATATTCTAGTTATAATTCGATAGGGAAATGAAAATGAGGAAAAGTTTGTAAAATTGTAAAACAAAAAATTTGAAAATTTAACAAATTATAGTTAACAAATTATATAAAGTTAACAAATTATATAAAAAAATATTTTTCTCTCATGGCAGCTGAAAATTTTATTTCTTTTCTTTAATTGTAATTAAAAAACAAAAGAGCCACCAAATTTAAACCCATGGAATCGTAATATTTTCCTAAGTACTCCGTTTTGCCCCCAATGGCATAAAGTGCAGAATAAATTACGTCAAAACGTACAACTAAAGCCACAAAAATATATTTTTATAAAACCCCATAAAAAAATACAACATTTTGATGAAGGTTTCTGTTGAGAATGGAGATGTTGACGGACGACTTTCCCTGAAATGGCTCATGTGGAATCCCTGCTCCCGATAGCTCCGTATAAATGTACGTGCCACGGCAACATCTGCACGCACACCGAAATACTCTCGTTTATTCGGTGGTCTTAGAAGAGCTCGCTACAAAATCTAGACGTTGGAAAATGCGAGCAATCAGTTTTCCCTGAGCAGTCGAAAGGGGTGAAAGGAAAGAGAAGAGAGAACGATAGCAAACGAAAAAAAGAGGAGGAAAAAAAGAGAAAGGAGAAAGAGACGAAAATCCTCACTGGAAGATCGTTGATTGAAATACTTCCTGAGCTTAGCGAAGATTTTCTTTTATCGTTTATAGAATCGTTTTGCGCTCTTTCGCGCATTGATAAAAAATGCGACGGGGTGAAAAGAAATTCTGCGATTTTCGTGAAAAATAAAGAAAACTCTTTGAATTTTTCTCGGTCTTGATTTTTTTTCATTAAGAGTCCTTGAAGAAAAATATTTTCTTAGATTTGATTTTTTTTTCAATTAATACAACGCAGAAATAAATGGAAGTTGAAATTATTATTTATTCTCCTACACGCGTTCCACCATTGAGAGTGACTTGGCGTTTTAATTAGTTCATGAATATTCGAGGGAACCGGCGAATATTAATTATCAATGGGATGCTATCACTCGCTTAATCAGAGCGAGATATTAATTAACGAATTCATTAAAGAATCATCGAGCTGTCGGATGTGAAAGATGACTGTTCCGTGCCGCGATATATTCGCGATAACAATTTTCTGTTTGAAAAATTGAGTCGATCGCGCTGCGAACGATGCGGAATTTATTAAATCGCTTTCACGGGCGGGTGAATACATTTTTGTTCAATTTCCTCACGATTACTCCAATTATTTCAATTTTTCCAACCATTTAACACTTTTCGCCCGTAAATCGTGCCTGCTCATTGAAAATTAAACCAATCGGTACAATCGACATAACAATACATTACTAAAAATAATAAAATCGAAATTAATAAAGTCCAAGGTAATAAAATAATAATTTGATTTATTAAGTATTTAAAAAAATTTACTATAGAAATTGCATAATTTTAAAATAACAAATTCAAATAAATATTTGTGTAATTATTGAAGAATTTGCAGGATTTAAGCATGCAAAAAATAAAAATTCATATAATCAAATTTATAACTTAAAATAGTTGAAAAGTAAAAATACTAATATCACAGGTGTAAAGTATCATTCAAATTATTTATAGAAACGAAGTAAATTCGAACAATAAAAGCTTTTCTGAATACTTGAATCTGATGTGGACCATCGTAACAATAAATTTTACTCTCAACTTGTTATGTTCACTCATTTTTTAATTTATGGTAAATTTACGCGTTGTTGGAGATAATTTGCAATCGCGAGTTAATATCTCCCGGACTTTGGGGAATTGACCATTAATTATTTCTCTTTATAATCACTCTGCGATTCTTTTATTGGGATGCGAATTCGACGCTGATGCATTATGGGTACCATCAAAATGAACGTTTCACATCAACGATGCTTCCAATTACCAAGTATAATAGAAACGAGACTAATTTGCAACTCATGCCATTTGCTCTCTTGAAAACGTATTCACCTAATTTCTCATTCATTCTTTATTTAAACAACGTTAAAACAATCGTCCCAGTATGAATCGTCAGCAAAATTTTTAAGAATTTTTAAGAATAGAACTCTACATTTCGTTTATTCAAAACTTCCATAATTGACATTTTCCAGAATTTACATAATTGACTTTGAGATTTCACAGTTAAATTATTTTTTAAATTTTCTTCTCTATTCCATGAGTTTATTGTCTTTTTTTAGAATAGAAATGTCTTCTCGTTTCTTCGAAAATTATTTTTTATCTGCGTATTATTGTTATTGAAAATTTTTTTATTTTCATTCAAGTTAATAATCAATAATTTAATTTCCAAGCTTGTCTTTAGAGTATGATTGAATTTTATTCTCTCTTTTCAGTCCTTTAAATCTCTCGGAACATTTTTCCGATAATTATAGAAGAAATGTTAACTCGGAATTAAAATTTTTTTTGTTAATAAAAACGGTCGATAATAATTCCGGAATTACAGAACAAGAGGCACGACGATGTAAAAAAGTTCCGGATGAACGGAGACCCAAAAAAAAGAAATTCACTAATCCTGCAACGTCAATGGAATTTTCCTATCAGCTCTGATCTCATTAACCCTTTCATTAACTACGCGCTAATGAGATAGCGCCCAGCAAACTTTTTGACGCCATGGACGAGAAAAGCCATGCAGGCCAGACGCAATTTTTAATTTTTAGTCTCGTCGATGTACTTCCGAAAAAAATTCTATTCAAATAACGAAAAAAACTTTTCTCTCTATTTTATCACAATAGAAACAAAGATGTAAAAAGAAACATACAATCGCTTACTAAAAGGATCATTTTATTTTTTCAACGCTAATCGAATTCACTGTGGAATGGAATGCCAATTTTAAAAAGAAATGAATTGTGAAGATGGAGAGATAAGATTTTTTCTTTTTTTATGCTAACAATGACGACACGTCACCGGAAGATTGGCAAGTTAGTATTCCGTTCTCGAAAAAGTACTGATAGTCTCTAGCGCGAATTTTTCTTTTTCCATCACACGTCATCAATATGCATCTCTTCGAGCGTTAAATTATTCCCGTATGCTTCTCCTTTCCCTTCTCGTGACTCCTTCTGATTTTTTTTCCTCCCGATGTCCCTTTTTCTCTGGCAAATTTCATCTCCCATCCGGTTCCTTCATTTTTCCATCGATGTCTGGATTCCGAATTCACAGAAAAAAAGACTAAAGTTTCCACACTTCTACCATCGTGAAAAGAAGAAAAAAAATTCTCGAATCAGTCCCGATTCATAAATGAATTCTCAATTTTGGCTCAAATTTCGTCGGAAAATTTTTTCTCTCTTCGTGACAAAAATCTTGATTAGTTTTTCCGTTGTGTCATTCCGAAAGAATAAAAATATGACACTAGAAAAATATTTGTCGTCTGCCATTTTATTTAATAATTACTAAAAGTTACAAAATGTAAAGTCTAAAAATACTGAGAGCAAAATAAATTATTATCAGTTGAAAAATTCAAGTGAGACGTTTCACGTGGTCAGTCTTCTTTCTGGAAGTTTTTATAAAACCAAGAAATTGTAATTCGGCAATAGCTTGAGTGAATCTGACTCTGAAAAAAAAAAATATAATTAAAAATCTAAAACTTTAATGCTTAGAATTTATATTTTACGTGAATGAGGTAAAAAAGTGTGACAAGATTGATAAAAATGGTATTAAAGTGTAAATGACTTTTTTTTTATTAATTAGAAAATAAAACGTACTGTATTCTGGGATCGACGTCTCTCTGTTCGTCGTGGTCGTCCGAGCCAGGATTAACGATTGTCAGAAAAGCCTGGAACGAGAAAAAAAGTGCGTTGAAACGAATGGAAGTTGAAAAAAAGCGGTGGTAGAAAAAAAGGGATCGATAAACGAGCCAATCCGTTTAGCATTAACGAGGAAAAGATTCCCGCAGCGATAAGCCCACGCTCGATCTTCCCAGTCTCTTTCGATTCGCACACGAAAAGGCTTGAGAATATTCGTTTCCTGTGCACACGGTACGTCAAAGACTTATTGAACATTTTGCACCCCCAGCACGAGTCTTAACGACGCGAGACTCCCATGAATTATGAATAATTGTCGAAGCGACGATTAAAATCACGGTGAGCTCCTCGCGAATTTTCACGTCACGTGAATGAGCCACGTGCGTGACTCGATAAGCCTTCGCCGGAGAAAAATTAATGCGTTGACCGAGCTCACCTTCGAGAACCGATATTCAAAGAGAAAACGAACCAGGAGGAAGCCAGAAACGTAAAAACGATGATAATGGATTACCTGCAACCAGTCGTACATATTAATCAATTTTCTTGACTCCAAATGCAGTTTGTAAATGATGCTCAGGTCGGGAAGATTCGCTTGAATCGCGTGCTCGTCTTCCAGTGTGCAACATCCACACTGAAAAGTAACAGAAGACTCTAAGTAGAATAACTCTATATCATTTAAAATAATTTTTCATCCATGATAAAAAATAACTCTCGATTTTTCTCTGTCCTTACTTCAAGATAAACTTGAGGATTTGTTAACGCTGTGTGAATGGCCGCTCTGTGGGAGCCTCTTATCGGATGCCTGGCCGCGTTAGCGTCGTTGAAACAAAATATTTCATTCGCCACTAACCGGCTCGGATTCCTAAGATGGAGGGCAAAAATATCCCGGAGATATTCGAGCATCTCGCTTTGTAATTGTTTGTACGGTGACCTCTTTTGACATTGAGACATCTTCAACAATTTCTATAAAATAGATATTGAAAAAATATATAATTATGAATGACGATCTTACTTCAGTTTGCGATAAAATTCGTGAATTATTTATGCAAACTCACTTCTTTCAGTTGAACACGACTAGAAATTGCTATTTCTTTCGTAGCCTCGCTTGGTGTCGTCACAACTTCTAGACTAGCATTTCTCAGGGCACTCAAATCTCTCGTTATTTTCTCCGATAAATTTTTAAATCCAGGACTTTCGCAATTTTTCATTGTACGAAGAACAGCTTCGAGTTTAGGTACGAATTCTTCCTTGGCCAAAAATCCCAAGAATTGGAACGATTCTTTATATCCTTGAGATTGAGCGACATCGGATGTTACCGCTGCAGCATACATTTCACGTAACTGAAAATAAGCATTAGATTTTTTAAATAAAAATTATAATTTTATCAAATAAATTTTTTTTAAATTGGATTACCTGTTTTCCTAACGGTGAGCCTGGCAATTCCGAAGTTAAAATATGCAGACACTTAAGTATCGTGAGAAAACGATCGATGGAGTGGTGATAATTTTCCAGCAACTCAACGAGCAGTTTCTTAAAATCTTCATCATTAAGTTGCACCGATTTTTCATTTCTTTCTTTATAATTTTTTTCCACGTAGTCTGCAATCGAAGGTAATTTCCTTATCTCCTTAAAATCTTCGCTGTTGAGCAATTCCAATCGTTTCTTCACGTCTTTGAGGTCGCAGCAGAGCGAAGTGTAATTATTGTCGTAAAAATGTTGGAGCATGCAGAGCTGTGGGAAAAATTCGAGGAAAAGAAATAATTAAAAATTGTCACATTAAAATGTACAGCTTTTTTATAATTTATTCTTCTATTTTTTTTATGAGGTTTGATCTCAGAAAATATTGAATTTCGCAGAAAATAAAAATCTAGCGATCCATGAAATTTTATGCAAGAAGCCTGCGACTCGAAAATCCGAAATAAAAAATAAAGGTAAGAAGCTTCTTCATTGAATGCGTTTTATGCACGGATGTATTTTATCTCCAAGAACTTGTAAATAGAAGAAATCTCGAGTCATCCCTTGTTCTCTTTTTTCAAAAAGTACAATCTCAGGAAAGATTGAATTCTGACTAAAATAAGTGTCTGGTGAAGTTCACGGTGGAAGAATACGCGTGTATTATATAATTCAGTGCCCACCTTGTATCCCTGAAGAAAGCCGTGTACGGAAAAGTCGTAAAAGAGGAAGATATCGGTGAGCAGTTGAAACGCCCTTCCGGTCAACTTAAATGGAGTTTTTCCAGAGAGCACGGTGCCCTCGAGCACATCCGACAAACTTTTAACTTGAGTCTGCGTGTGGAATACCTGCGAACGTAGGAAAGAGTGCAGTGAGAAAAAAAGAAGTCGGAAAAAAGAAGGACGAGTCCGAGAAGTGGACTAAGAGACTCCTCTTGTTTTCCCATCTTTTTTTCGTGTGTTTTTATTTCATTTGAATATTCCAATTAAGAAGGTAATCTGCCCGTCCGAAGGCTCTCCCACGCTTTATTAGCAAGTCTAATTCCGGGCGAAACATTTTTTTTTCTTGCCTGTACTCGGAGCTTCGACGTTACGTCGTAGGAAAGACATCTGTGTACAGCGTGAAGTGTCGTTGCTACACCGAACACCAGCACGAATTTCATTGATTTTGTGTAAGCGCTGAAAAACACGAAATTCATTTTTTATTTTTGTTTCGTTTTCTTCTTTGCATTGTTTTAACCATTTTTCATGGAAAAACAAATTTTTTTATGACCTTTTTTTATTATTTGTTCTCCATTTTTCACTCTTTTTCATGCTTATTCCTTACCTGAGTACAAGAATAAAATCTCGCAGGACGCTGGGTACGAAACTCTCAAAATCAGGAACTATGATAACAAAAGGTTCATTGTCTTCACAATTGTCTCCGTGCCACGCTTCCAAAAGTCTCAATGTGCATTGTTTTCTTTTAATGTCTGGTTTTTCCTCCTACATTCAAAATTATTCAATAAGTTTTTTATTGACTTCAATCGTCAATATGAAATTGGGATACTCACATAATCTTGTCCATTGATCAATTGGAAAACTGTTTCTTCGATGAGACTTTTCATGTTTCCACATTCTTGGGATCTTACAATAGCCACATGATCAGTGACGATTGAAATTTGTTTCGCTAAGTTTTTAAACAGTACGGCATGGTCCGGTAGATTAACACCTACAGTAAAATAAACATTGTCCATGTTATTTTTCAAATTTTTAAAGAAACAATGATCATTCGACACGAATACTGAAATCTTACCAGTCAATAATATAGCTGTAGAAATTTCATTTGAATAATTTTCTAAGGAACTGTTTTTTATTTTTGCAACATAATTTTTCAAATCAAGCAGTATCTGCTCAAACATGGTAGTATTAATTTCCTGAAAAGCAAAGAAAATATATTTTAGAAGAGTTGTATCCAATGTTATCTGACCACTTTGAATCATCGATTAGAAAAATACCTCGGCGGCTTTTTCCACTGCAGACCAAGTTTCCTTATAGGCTTTGTACCAAGGTGGTTCGCAATATTCATTCTTTTCAGTTTTTCTTTTCTTTCTGCCAATCGTGTAGCTACCTTTGTGTGCGAAAACTCCCTGAGAAATGATGATCAGAATTGAAAAAGAAATTAAGTAAACTTAAAATAATAATATTTTAAATACATCCTAAAAACGAAAAATATCTTCCTATAAGTCAGAATTCTGAGACCAGAAATTAATTTTTCGTTCCAAATCAAATACAAAACTGTATTCCTTGAAAGCTTGATAAAAAACATGCTGCAAATCATTCATTTATGTATGGAAATGTAAAAAATGTAAGGAATAGAGGAAAGGAAAAAATTTAAGAAAGTTTATATCTACTGGTCGTGTACTAAAGCGAAATTCGAAAAAGTGAGGTTATGTTTCACATCGGCCGGCGCGCGTTGGAGTAAACACCGATAGAAGCAACAGGTTAGATAGCGTTGACTACGTACCTTCGACACAGACACACTTTCCATCGCTCTCTCGTCAAAGACTTTAAGATCACAAGTTTTTTAATACGTAAAAAAGATAAAAGCTAAGCTCGTGAGGAAAATCAGAATTTCTTTGACAAGTATAACGCTTGTGTAACAGCGACGATGCGTGATCTCACGTCATAAAGTAAACTAAAGTAGAGACGAGAGAATTCACACATCAAATCTTGTTTCACACTCACACACGAACGATAAACGCCTGAAAAGTGGGCAGAAGACTGTGTGCGAATATGCATGAAAAATGTGTGCGTGTGTGACAGCTGCGAACGTGATACAAGCCATAGGCGTCGCGCGGCAGTGCTGGCCGTTTCCCTTTTCCCGCCTAATCGCCGTTAGGGGCGCTCATCGCTCTCACGAAGCTTCGTTCTCGCCAATCTCGCCGCCCTTGCGTGCCAGGCTACCGGCTAGCGTGGATGGAAGTGTTGAGTCTCGCTTTGTTTTCGTCCTACCTTTTCAGAAAATGAAACTAATTTTCAAGTACCGGGAACGTCCCAAGAATGAATGTAACGAGAGGATTCAGGTAAATTGAAGAATCATGCTACAAATGCTTTAATATATTTCTTTCTATTTCGTAATCAAAAACAATGAAAATTACACTTTTTCATTTTAATTGATAGAGAAAAAGAGAAAAGATGTAACCGTAAATGAAAGGATCGATAAAAACAGAATTTTTTTTCTTCTCGGCATTCGACTAGCTTGGTATTGCTCGTATTGTCGTTATGAGAACAGCCATACTAGACGAAAAATTCAGACCTTCCGATCACAAAAGATGTGAAATTCGAAAAATATTCTAGTCGCCCTTTTATTGTATTTTGTACTTAATTCGTTTTCACTCCAGCGACGAAATTTTTGACACAAGGGTAACTTGAACAATATCAACTTGAATTTCGTTTGCGAGAACGAACAATGCGCTCGTTTGTACGCATACAAATATAAATACGGGAATAATTCGTGCGCAGGAATCGGGAAAAGGGTAGGAGAGGAGAAAACGTGGCTCGGCGCCAGGCTCGCGTGTCTCATTCTCATTTCACGTAGCATCTGCGATGCTTCTCTTTCCAAGAAAAACTCCTATCCGACCGCGCGCATATACACATCGTTCGCCATGTTTACGAGCACGATTATCCTCCAGTTTGGCCAATAGCCTTTGCGTATACTTTCCACGATTGCTTTTATACTCTACGCTTTTGCTTATCCTCAACATTATTCGTCTTTCGTCCTCTCATCCAATATTATGTCCCAGCCAGAATCAGAAACAGTTTTCCCAATCCTCATTCATATTTCTCTTTTCTTCGAAATAAGAATAGAAATTGCCTGAAAAACAAGATTAAATATTGGATATGTATTTTCTGTATTATTTGGTAATTTTTTATTTTAGCAACTTTTGCGAAAAATTGCGATAATTTTTTTTACGATTTATCACTTAATAATAATACAAAATTAATCCCTAATAATCACACTGGGTAAAATGCACTCCAGCCTTTTTTTCAACCTCGGATTCCGGTCTGAAATTTTTCTTTTTCGACAATTTTTATTTATATAAAAAATAAAGTGGATCAAAAATAATCTATGCTATCTTTTAAAAAAAGTTTAAAATAGATTGTAGAATTACACCCCATGTGACTATTACGTTATTATTTGGACGTGTAACTCCAGGGGGTTAAAAAAAATTAACAATGAATACCAGTTGAAAACTTTTAAGTACAAACTATTAGTAATTATTGCGATTGCATTTTTTATGTTTCAAAAAATTTTGTACGCATAAAAAATTGTTCAAAGTTAGCTAAAGTCGACAAATTTTTTTGATAGAGCGAAAAGTGTCATAAAGACTCGATAGTGTCTTCGAATGGAGATTAATTTCCGTACATATAGATACCTATTTTGCCATTTAATTCATCTCTAGAGTCTCTTGACCTGAGCCATTTACTGCCACTTCCTGACTCACCGATATATACTCGAAGCAATAAATTTCTCTCGCGTATTTCCTCACGGATGTACCTTTCATCCTGGAGCGCGAATATCCGCGCCGGTGAATAAAAGTTTTTCGTATATACGCGACATAAAAGCAACTTCGATTATACGAGGATCGCCGTAACGATGATCGTCAGGATGAGATTGCTCGACTCTTTGCCGCGAAATAACCTCGTCGTTTCGCCTCGTCTGACGAAAAATAAAGAGATAGAAAAAAATTGCAGAGGACGAGAGAGATGAGACAGTGAGCAATTGGTGGTCAAATAGGAAACTGCAGGAGTGCTTTGTATTATTGCCTCAATAATCATCCAGTAACAATGAAAATTTAACAATTCAGAAATGTTTATGGAATATTCGTTATAAATTATAATTTTTTTTTCAAGACTGCATATCCGAAGATAAAATAATTTTAAATCTAGAACTCCAAACCTAGAACATAAAAAATGAAGCTGAATAGTAAATAGTTTATAAATTTTATGGCAACAAATGTTAGTTTTTAGTCTGAAATCAATAATTAGTTTTTCGATATTGTCATTACAAATTTCGGTTTATTATCCTTTTTTAAATTTTTTACATGTGACTAAACTTCCACGTATTCTAAAAGTTTTTAATTTTTCAATGTGCCATCGACAACGCGTTCAATAACAAAACTTTTCATAGCTCTTATTGCTTTTTCGCACGAAACTCATTTCTTGCCGCAGTTATCGTGAAACTCGCGAGTGAATACTCGGTAAAATACAAAATAGCGATTGCGGATTACATTACTAAGTATTTTTACGACAAAGTAGCGACACTTTTTATTATGTTTTACGGCATGGCCTGCCATTACAAAAAAAATTGAAAAAATGCAAGGACAGAAAAAAATTGTGAGCAAACGGAAAAATGGATCGATATTCATTTCAATAATGAAGTGCAAAATTCTGTTTCATTGAAAAAGAAATTCGATATTCCAGGCCAATAACGAGAATGAAGATAAACACAATACTAAAAGTTCTGCTCATTTTAAAGCGTCCTAAGAAGCTTTTACTGTTTCCCTGATGCTTGTTATATACAAATTAAAATGAAAAGTTTATTAGTAAAAGTTTATAAGAGTATACTCGAATGAATTCGATTGTCTAAGGTCTCGAATGAATTGAACAAAATTTCTTCATCAAATGTCGATGTGGAAAACGTATTATTCAGAGGAAAATAACGAACAGAAGAACCGTAATTGAGATAAGAAGTGCAAAGCAGTTGAAAAAAATGTTTCCATAATTAATGAAAAACAGAGAAAAAATTCTTTTAATGATGACAAGTGCAAAAAATGGAGAAATTTTCTTAATTGAAGTAAAATATAAAAAGAATTTAAAATCGTGTGAAGCGTGAAATAATAAAGAGGGGCGAAAGGAGTGTGGCCAGGAGCGGACGATTCCTCGAGCCTGTAATGAGTACCATTGTGAAGAAGCATTTCCTTCCGCAGCTGAGCTTCGGCTCGGTGCAACGTTATAAGACAGACTCGAGAGTTCGAAGGCAAAAGGACGTATACAGCTCTGTATTTGATCGCTGGATTTTAAAACTTGCGTCCTTTCGACGTCGAAACTTTTTCGTGCTTGTGCTTCGTGCACGATGTGAAATTTTACGAAGCCGACAACTCTCTTTATTCACCGCGGACCGCAAAGAAGGACGGCGGAAAGGAAGAAAGACCTGGGATTACTCGACGAGAGAAAAAACTGACATCCGAGTCGCAACTTCCACATTATTTTTGATTTCTTTTACTTTATTCTTTCTTTACCTCTATTTTCCATTTTTCTCTCTTCTTTTTTATACATTTTTTTTCACAATTTCCATCAACAGAAAAAAAATGCACGTCCTCATATTTTGCAAAGAAATGTAATCGAGTATGAAGGGAAAAAATAGCTCTTCGTAATCGTTTCTCGCTTCTTATATTTTTACGATATTTTTTATCATGTTGAATATTTGCTTCTGTCACATTTTTTCAAAATGATTTTCTGAACCTCCTAAATTTGGAAAAGAAGCTCCAATTTAATTGTAATTATCATTTTTTTCAGCAAATCAACCTAGAACCATTGATGAGCTTGGAGACTCGATATCCTCTGAACTCGAAGGAAATCCACCCCTTTGGGTGACCAAAAGACGAGTGAACTATCACGACGAGGTGTACATAAATAACGCGAAAATACTCGATGGTAGCGACTTCAAATCGACAATTACACTGAGAAGTGGAGACACCAAAAGACAGGTCAGTACAGTTTTTTAAAGTTTAATTTATGATTACATACTAATATATTAGTTAGATTTCAGTTTATGCTGCATATCTGTCTCGGGTTTTTGCAACATTTCGTTGCAATATTCCATTTTATATATCGCATTTGCACATGTTCGTACATGGGCACGGAAAAACTGCAGAAAACTTATCAAACCTCGAAAAAACCAGAAAAAACATTTTCAAGTGAGCGCTGACACGTCAGTTAGTGCGAGTTGAACGGTCATCCATCCAAGTATTGTAATTTATATTCCTGAGCGGTTAATAAACTCATTTTGTACATGTTAACCGCTTTTTAAGCTTCATAAAACAACCAAAACAGAGTAATTATTTCTGGAATGAAAGACCGAAAGAATTATTCTTTCGTATTTTTTTTTAATCGAGATAAAAGACATTTGCGCGCTTTGATAAAAATGAAATCTTAAATAATAATCCTCAGGGTTATTTGTTAATAAACCTGCGAAGACTCTGGAAATGTTCCTATAATTATTCCCTCGAGCTTAACAGCGAGGGAAATTAAAGAATATCTTTTTTTTCGCCAAGATTATCGCAAAACAAGGATACGCTCCCGGTATAAGAAAGGAAAAGGAAAAACGGAGTAAGCTCCGAGAGCTTTGGCGTTTATCGTCCTGGAATATTTCGCATCCTCTCGGGCTCTTTTCCTCTCTATCTTAGGGTATAATGAGATATTGTACTGCACGTTATGAAAGCTCCGCACGATTTTTTTTAAGATTAAAAATCCCAAGAATGAAGTATCTCGGAGCGTGAACCTCTTTCCCCTCAATTTATTATTATTTTTTTACGTCTATTTTCTCTCCATACTCAATTCTACTTTTCTCATACACATAATTTTTAAATGTTTCCTCTTGGATTTTTATGATTAATCTCGACTTTGGGAACATTTACTTACTGTCGCGATTCTTATTTTTTAACGTTTTGTTTTATTACAATTTTGTTAAAAATTTATCTAGTACCCAATAAACAATCAAAATAATTTTTTTATATACCGCGTTTTCCTTAATTTTTCGAGCGTCTTTTGGGGAATTGAAACTGAAACAATTCTTTTCTTTGTTCAAAGTTTACTTCTTTCTTATTTTATCCTCTAAGTACGGATCTGTAAGCAAATGATTCAACGTGAATTATCCACGTCTCTCGCTCATTCTTTCGCCTCTGTTCCAAAACAGGGGATATTATGCTTTCCTTTATTCAGTGTATTAAGAAAAAGCTTCTTCACGAAAAAGCTCTAACTCCACATCGTCGATTTCTTTCTATCCGTAGCTCTCGTTGTTTTTCCCGCAAATTCTTGTTCATGCTCGGCTTATCGCAAACGAAACGAGATATAATTATTCAATTAACATCAGCCGCGATAAACTTATTTAAAGAGAAATAAAAGAGAAAACTCGATTGTTCGCTGTTCGTCCACTGGATAATTTTTTTACTCCACTGACTCTTTGAACGCTTCATGAAATACAGTTTTTGGGGTGGAAAATTGAGAAAAAAGATCCCAATCCAGCATCGTTATGCAACTTCCACAAGCGTAAAATCGACTTTCGAACGAAAAATAAAAAATAATACTTATTTCGGTATTGACCAAATCTCAAGGAAACTCATTTCATATTCGAATCAATAAACTTGTTATCTTGGGGAAAATTTTTTTTTACCGTACACACTATTCATACTGACTATTCACTCCTGATCCATAAATATCAAGCTCTAATTTTTTAATTTCAGCAGTTTTTTTAAATTGGTTGGAAATTTTTTTAAGAACACGATGGTTTTTTGAAAACGTTGATATCTTTTTATTTTATCGAGTTATAGCTCAAAATGTAAACAATTGCAGAACGATTTTTAGAAATTCCATTTTTTCCTCGGGATCGGGAGATTTTTCAAACGAAATTTTAAAATAAAAAGATACTCTCATTTTTATTGTTATCAAACTATGTATATTTAACCCGAAAGTTTACATCGTCTATTGTCAACGGAAGTGTTTGCTCACGGTAATTGAATCTTCTACGAGATTCACTTTATACGATATTCATTCTATTTGAGGCAAGGGTAAAATTACACTAGCAGTTCGAACGTGGAAGACTTACGAGAGTTTTCAATCCGTCATTCATGCACTCTTGTGTTATACGAGGCGAAACTTGACGAGCTCCCTCGTCTTTTCTCAATCGATAGTTCAATTTCTCCATATCACGCGACGAATGGCATTCATATTATGTATTAAATTCACATGCGGCCGACGAATAGCTCACTCGTCTTTTAACTCAACTCAATTACCAGCAGGATTCGTTTTGCATTTTCTTGGATTTAGGAAAGTTACATTCGATAAATCATTTTAAGTCTCAAAGGCTGTTTCGAATACGTTACCTTAATTGATTTTGTCACTCAGACCCTTTTAAGCTCTGAATAAATCATTCGACTTCGAACTATACTTCAAACTACGCTCCAATCATAATTCAAAATAATTTTTAAAACAATTTTTACTCGAGAATATTCAAGTCTGCAGATTTTACACAGAACAGGAGTGGATGTTATCATTTGAATTCGTTGAAGAGTAGACGTTTTCAGAGAAATGTTCAGATAGACAATTTTCAATCTCATAAACGGGATGAGAAAGGTAATTTGGGTAGATTTGAAACGTTGTGAGAGAAAAAAACGTTCAAAAAATAAAATATGCCGGCTCGAAGAGGGAATTCAATTCGTGCATGTTTCAGGTAATGACCAACAACTTGGAAAATCTCGCCGATGAAGCCATTTTATGAATTTCAAAGCAAGATTCAAAGGAGTTAATTTTTGGCATACTTTGAAAATCTCAGTTTAATTTCGGGCTGTGTCTTTCACTTGTTTTAATTTCCTTTATGTTTTCATCGAAACATTTCCCCAACTGCCTTTCATGCAAATTTTAATTTTCAATTCTTGCAATCTCTTTCCTATATTCGGTCCAGTTATATGCAGACGTAAATTCTGGCCATTTCAAGTTGATGCTCAACTTACACGGGTGCAAAAGAAAAGCAAAACGGATTTTCTCCGAGATTTTTGATATTTTAGAAAAAACAAGATTATTGCATTACTCTTTGATGGATCGTGAACAATTCTTATTTGACCAAAAATTTCCTATTGAAATGGATCTATAGAATCAAAACAAAAATGTATATAAAATCTTCAATTTTCCACGTAACGAAAAATCGACTTTACACGTCTCGGTAAACTTCGATATCAACCCTCTAAGGGTAGATATTTTATTTTCTTTCAATTTCACGAAGTTAAAACCCCTATTCGAACGAGTTAGGTATTTTCTTTCATCTGGATTTATTCAGATTTTTTTCTTTTTTTTTTGTCTATCAAACGTGGCGGTGTTCGTTTCATTCAGTGCGATACATAGATGTACGGGAACTCGTAAAAAGTTCTCGGTTCAAAGCTCCTGCGTACCGCATATGCCGACACTTTTATGGATACGCACGGAAGTGTAAATATACATGCTCGGGCATGCATCATATCCACGTTAAATTCTAACTGCATAGAACGCGGCAAATAAATATTTAACAATCCCGGATCTTGGTGACGAGAAAATTAAATAAGAAAAAAGCAAATTATACACTCAGATGGAGAAAAACTAAAGCAAAAACGAGAGAACAGAAAATTAGAGAGAAGAAAAGAGAAATCCAAGAATTGTTTTGATGGAAAAAAGACGGAAGGAAAAAATAAACGTCCGAGAGGAAAATAAAACATTTTGGAGAGAAAAATATAAAAATGAAAAACAATAAATTCGCGTAGTAAATAAATGGAACTAGGTCGAAAGGAAATAAAAATTACAGAAAAAATAATGAAAATTAAAAAGGTGAAAAAATGTAGGTGTACAAACATAAAAAAAATCGAAGAAAATCATAAAAAAATCGTGAAATAATTCACTTCTCACTGACCTCAGTGGATCTGCCAAATAAAATCATTTTACGACGTACAAACAGCCTTTCTCCCAGTAGCCAGCTTGGCACGGCAGTAAGATTTTTTTTCATCCCTTTTTCCGTCGCTAACGAACCAGCGGATTTCGTCGTTCGCAAATTTTTTAATCAAGGAAACATTGTTAAATTTTTACAGCAGCGATCATCGTGAATTTTTCCCCACCCGGAGACAAAAATTAATTCTGAGAATAAATTTGTTCATAGCGAAAATTTTTTCAGTGTTTTTCAAGTTTTTCTCACGATTCGTTTTTTCTCCCGAAAACTTTTTTATATATCTCTATTTCTTCTCTTTCTTTCTCATCCTGGCGTTTTTTTCTGAGCTCGAGAACGTCTTTTTCCACCTATTATATTATCCATTCAGCTCCTTTCCTCTCGAGTGTTTGGTGAATTGCAAATTCTTCGTCTTAATGGGAATTAACGAAGAGTCTCGGCGTTTCTCGAAAAACTCGGGACAATCTTTGTGTGCGCGACACGGAGATGGAAAAACGGATACACTCTCGTATACCGAGTCGAGCAAAAGCCAGAGAGAAGGAAGGGGATGAAGAAGGGAAAAAAAGAAAAAAAAAAGAGCTTGATATCGAGAGGCGCCGTGGCGTCGCGACGCCGCACCTCTCGTTACCAGACGTGCTAACTTTTTTCTATGCTTTTTTTACTCTATTTTTATAGCCTCGCAAGACGAAATAAAAACATCAAAGAACATCCCTTTGAATTTCTCTCGATATCAGAAATTATTTATAATTGATAATTATATTTGAAAATTTACTAATCAGCGTTGATAACGCACGCTTTCGAGTACGATTCGCAGGTCTGACAGGCAATTTTGGAACAACCCTTTTATAATTGCATAAATAAATTTAGCATTAGAATGAAAACTTTGTTGTAAAGAAAAGCCAGTTTTTTTGTGATCTATTATCTACGTTTGTACGGGTTCATGCGACAAATTGTTTTACTCCTGCTCTTCTGGAGAGAGTAAGGGAAGATCGTGACGATAAAACTTCAATTAATTTCATAAAAAGATCGGTGTATTTTCGGACAAAGGGTAGTTGAGGACATATTTTAGTCGAGCTCTATCTTTGTTAGATATAAATAATTCTTTCATCGCGTTTATTCTTTTCTTTTCAAAATGAAACTCATTTATTTTCCTCCACTTTTGTTGATATTTCACACCAACTACAATTTTCTGCTTTTCGCTCTTACGAAGACAAAATCAAATTAAACTTCGAAAAAAGATTAATTAAAATTGCATTTTAAATTGATAAAGTAAAATTGCATTTTTCGAATTTTTCAATCTTATTTTACAGATATATTTGATCTACCAAAAAACAGCATATATGCTGTAAAAAAAGGAGGCAAGTACATTTACGGAATTGTACTCCAAGCTGTAGTAGAAAATATGTTGTAAA